>BQNB010001072.1:3986-112017 GCA_026074375.1 Tanacetum coccineum
GCTTACTAAAACCAAGATAGACGTTAATAATCAAAACTGATATGTATATATATCATTATCCCGATCAAAATATTCATCATTATTCAAAACCAAAATACACATGTCGCCCTTCCGGTCTCATTTAGTAATACCCTACTGGTCGCGAAAAATAATCCAAAACACATTAGATCTCCTAATCATCTTACGACATTGTCACACATGCCCACATAATCACATAAGTACCTATTGTACGCTCGCCATCTTTTACATGATGACTCGATGAATTGGCCTCATACTAAGGCATTCATCACGCCCGCTTTTAACCAAGCATTGACGACTATTATTACATATCATATTCGCTTTCCTTTGGAGCTTTCGGCATAATTATTCATTCTAACACTTAGGTTTATACCCCTCCGGTCACATTTTCCTCATCGTACCGAGCTTGCCACAAAGTCAAGCCACCTCGACGATAATTCCAACATAAACACGGCTAATTCTAATTAGTCTACACTCACTCTCATGGGTACTTCAAGCCACAATCGTCAACAAGACTTTCGGCAATGTCCACCCACCTTATTACGTCCTAAATTCTCACTTGGGCGATTACACCCATTCGTTTACATCCTAAACCGCATTACTGGCCACGTAAAAGTGACATGAACGCTCACTACCATTTAAAGCACATAGCACATATAGCACATATTCCACATAATTCGGCGGCGACAATCCCGCTACAACACATAATGTCAAATGACAAGTCAAAATCAATTAAGAAAACAATGGGCATCATGGACTTATTGCTCGTTCGACGAAAATCAAAAATTTCAACGTTTCTTCATGGCGACTAGCGTCGTTGGCTTGGTCCCATCTCATTGCGTAGCATCATTGATGAATCAAATCATCAAGTCGAAATACTCACACTCCTAACTCAATACCGCTCGACTTAGGACGTTGGCTATTTTGGTTGTTCCTCCAGTAATGGAAACGGACGTTACCATTTAGCTAGAATCTCAATCAATTCGCCACTCTTTACGCCCTCGAGTCGTCACGTCCCGGAGTAAGGGCCACTACACTTAACCGTAGGTCAAGTATCGTATAGTGTCTCATTAAAATCCTTGACGTCATCAGGTATACTTACGACTATACTACCACTACACTCCATTTCGGGGAAAGAAGTCTTCTTCACGGCCATCAGTTGATATATTTAAGGCATCATACATCCAATGTAGGAGAAGTCTTCTCCATTCTCACTACAACCTTGAGACTAACCATCTCAGCTTCACCACCTTAGGAACTTTAATCTTTAAGTAGATCCCTTCTCATGTCGATATCAGTTTACACCCTTTTTAGCTCAAATCTAACATTAGCTTAAACATACCGACTATACTTGGTCTTGACACGTCTTCATAACAATCACCGCTCCTAGATACTACGAACTAAACATCACTCCCTTCTAGACACACTCGTTCCGAACAATACCGTAGGTATTTCCGCTTCGGAACGACTCGGTCATAATGACTCGCATGAGACTCTCTCCATGCAGTCGATAAGGATAGGGTTACTTGCATAAGTATCCGTAGTAGGGTAAAAATATTTTCTCCTTCCGGAAGCTTGACCCAAACATTTATCTTAATTACCAAGCGTTTTAAGGGTGACGATTTATCCGACATAGCGTGGTTCTTCCTAAATTATGCATAGTTGATCAGGTTATGCATAATTGAGGACCAAACGACATCATGTCCTTCCTCGTCAAAACGTTTCTTTTCCATACGCTACATGCGTAAATTAATTCCAAGAAAATTTTTGAATAGTAAAAATCAAATCATTTCAAAAGAACGAAAAGAAGATAGCACCACCTTCCATTTTTTTTGAAAAGAAAATTTTATTTGACACCATAGGGTCAGTTTATGAAATTTGAAAACCCAGTTTTCCATTGTTTGCACAATCAGTTTATACAACATAGTCAATATGATTCGCGCAACGACATTTGTTCATCACACAAGTTCGTTATCGCAATTCACAGTTTTAAAATCATTAACTTCACAAAACGCCATTAAATACAGTTTGGTCAACGGTCACGGCAAGTTCCAAAAATAATACCCACTCATGGACTATGCAAGCAAGTAATACACACGTGTGAAAATTCGCTAACTCACATGCGAAAGATTCGCCAATTGAAGTCACCTAACACTCGGGGTCAAATCAATTTCTTACAAGCCGAGTGCCTCGAGGGTAACCATGACCTCCAAGCTTCACTCATAGTAGAATCTATACAATGACACCTCCTCATAACTCATAACCGAAAGGAATTACAACAATCGTAATGACAATGTCGAAAATAACATACATACATACCAATTTTCCCCAAAAAGGGATACATCATTAGCTTTCAAAGCCAGTATATCCAACCGTAACGGTTCTAAGTTTACAATACATAAACTACATATACATGAACTCTCCTAGAGTTTTAAATTAAAAGTAATAGCTAAAGAGTACACAATCACCACGCCGGTGATAATATAAAACTCTGAGGCAACAATAACCTTAATCCAATAAACCTAAATCTTGAAATCCTCATACTTACTAGTTCGTGGATGATAAAAGTATGAGGTTTTCGTCCACGGAAATCATTTCGAGTCTAATTTCCAGAAACATAGGGCCCACTGCCCAGAAAGTTTTGGATCCAAAGTGAAATTACCATTTTACACTTATTTATCAAATCGGCCATTTTTCAGAATTTTATCGCTCCACTAAATGGAGTGTATCTCCTAAACTGTGCGCCCGCAAAATCCGAAACGATCGCTCAAGTCTAAGTTTGTTCAATATATAGAACTTACAGTTTTACATATTTAGGTGTTGCTATATAAGTTTTTGAACTTATTACTCATTCAAATTCTGGTCTCAATTTTTGACTAGTTTTGCCATTTCGGCGATATCTCATTCGTCGGGCGTCGATATGACTCCATCCGAATTCCTACATGTACCTAAGAGGTTTCTCTACCTCCTAGTCTAATTTCCCAGGTCTTCATAGACCAAAAATATTTTGAAACATACCCAACAAGCTGCTATCCCAAAGCAATCCCCAAAGAAATTTTGACAAATTTTTGTAGTTTACGAAAATGAGCGTAATTTGAAATTTATTGATGCTTTTGATGTGAAACCAATTGGAGGTGATAGCCCTAAGAGTCTTCTACAGGTACCTAAATTTCTTTTAAAAAGTCCTTCTACAGATACTTAAGTTTTCTTTTGAAAAGTTATTACAAAAATATGGAGTTATACTCCTTTTCCCAACGGTATACCAGATTTGACTAGTTTTAGTAAAACGACGATATCTCACTCATCCGGAGGAGATACGACCCTATCCAAAGAACCACATACACTTAAGACATATGCCCACATCCATATTGGATTTCCCAGGTGCCTTATGACCAAAAATAATTCACAATCAACCCCACAACCTGCTGGTTACAAACTGCCGTATAATCCATTTCAAAATTCAATCAAACACCATTTTAATTTCCTTCAGAAGCCAATACAAAGCCATACCTAATGACTTAACACTCTTTCAAACACATCAACTCATGGGCTTCTAGACCCAAACATCTCAAGACTTACTAAGTAGAGGTCGACACGAAAGAATTAAAGCACAACTCACCAACTTTACTCGAAAGTTCCAAAAATAGCCGTTTCCAAACGACACGTTACGTGAAAATAAGTTAATAGTCGTTTTTCAAAACAATGAAGGGTTATGGGATGACATATAAATGTCTCACTCCCATCTACCAACAAAATTTCAAAATAATAGGTTACGAAACAACATATACGATTCAAAAGTAATAGAAAAATATTCGAATCGGAGTCGAACAATGAGTCACCCAATGGGATCGACAAACTACGACGAATCAACATCATCAAAAGATGAAAAGTAAAGTCGCGAAAAGTTTCGAAGATAATCGTATAACAACGATGTTTTCATCACGTATCAAAATAATTTTATAATATCGCATCGAAATGTTTGAAGAAATTAAACTCTTCGCAAGAAGCGAATATCAAGATATATATAATCGTATACCATAGAACGGATGCCGTATATATATATCTATATACATATATATAATTATTACTTGTACCAAGTGTCAACCACTTGTTACGCACATAATATGCAATCAAATATATACCACATAAGGCTTCTGAGGATCAGGAACAACACGCGCGCGGATATCGGACATCGGTGAAAGACTCGTGAAACTTTTTCAAAAACAGTTGTAGTCCAAGTTTTGTAAAACGACTTAGTTCACTACAACTCGTGCTCTGGTACCACTCTGTAACACCCCCAAACTACGATACGCAGCGGAATACAACATTGGGGTGCTACTTCACAATACATGCACACGAGTCCCAGTAAACGTTCAAAGATACGTTTATAAAACACAATTTCATTTATTAGAAAGATCAGAGTTACATAGGTCCCAATACCATTATAGAAATTATTTCTAAAAGTCACAACACGACTTGATTTCTAAAACACTTGTTTAGTTTATGACACAACTTCACCGAGACACCGTCCTTGATATCCGCGTTCCGTCCCATCCAGCCATCAACAGCAATTAACCTGAGATACATGCTTAAAAAGTCAACAAAACGTTGAGTGAATTCATAGAGTTTACAAATAACAGTTAGAACGCATATTTTGGTTCAACAAAACGTATAACGTTGGCTCGTGTCAGTATACAATAGTGATTTTCCAACTAAAGAAGCCCGTGTAACCGAAACTTAACACATTTTCATCCCGTAGGAAATAAAACGAAATCGATGTCTGTGATTAATTGCCACTTCTCCTAATACTAACCACAAAATGTCCGTTTGACAGGGTGGTCCCAACGGATTCAAACCCCGGACAGGGTTGTCAAACCCAATAGATCTATTTAATGCATTAGCGCTTACCAACACATGGTAACTAACAGTCACACAGAAAAAGGCATATACTCAGTAGTGAAGGAATCATATTCAAGTATCAAAAACAGTTTGCGTTAAATTGTCAAAAAACAAACAATAATCCCGACTCAGCGGATTAAAAACAGTGAAAAAACTGAGCGTGAGATGAACTCACCTTGGGTCCCCATGCAGTAGTATATAGATCTGAAACAATTTCATGGGATTAGAAATGAACAGGTAGAAACACCTGTTGTTTTGGTGCTTGTGTTAGAGGACGAATAGTATAGTCAAAGTGTGCGTTCTTCCTATAAACAAAATCTTTTTATTTATGTTTTGTTTGTTTTTTTTATTGTTATAGAGATGTTTTTTTTAGAGTTTGTGGTTGGTGGTGTGTGGTGTAGATTCGGGGTATAAATTTAGGTTGTGTTGATTGATTATTTAGGTTTTATCGCGTTTGTGGATTTTCGTGCTAGACTTCATTGTTTGATTATCGGCTTTTGATCAAAGGTGAGTTCATAGCTTCGCTTTTAAAGTTTTCAATGTTTTTAACTCCGCGGGGGATATATTGCTTGTTTTGTGAAATTGAACGCAAACTGTTTTTAATACTTGAATATGATTCCTTCACTACTGAGTATATGCCTTTTTGTTGTGTGACCGTTAGTTACCATGTGTTAGTGAACGCTAATGCATTAAATAGGTCTTTTGGGTTTGACAACCTTGTCCGGGGTTTGAATCTGTTGGGACCACCCTGTCAAACGGACATTTTGTAGTTAGTATTAGGAGAAGTGGCATACTTCTCGGACATAATTTCGTCCTACGGGAATGAATGTGTTAAGTTTCGGTAAACGGGCTCTTTAGTTGGAAATCACTATTTTTATAACTTGACTTACGAGCCAACGTTATACGCTTTGGTGAACCAAATTATGCGTTCTAACTATTATTTGTAAACTGTATGAATTCACTCAACGTTTTGTTGACTTTTTAAGCATGTATCTCAGGTTAATTGCTGTTGATGGCTGGATGTGACGAAACGCTCGAAATGCTTTCCGTAGACGAAAACCTCATACTTTTGTCGTCCACGTACTAGTAAGTAGGAGGACTTCAAGATTTAGGTTTATTGGAATGAATGGTATTGTTGCCTCTGAGCTTTATATTATCACCATGGCATAGTGATTGTTGGTACTCTTTATTCTATTACTTTTAATTTAGAACTCTTGGAGAGTTAATGTATATGGAGTTATATTTATTGAAACTTAGAAACCGTTACGGTTGGAATATACTGGCTTTGAAGCCATACGATTGTAATCCCTTTTTGGGGGGAAATTGAGGATGTATGCTATGTTATTGTCGGCATTGTTATTATGATTGTCGAAGTACCTGGTGGAACAACATGAGCATTAACAGCAGTAGCCGAAGGTACTGGTTTATCGACTCTAGTTACTTTAAAGTATTCATCGAACATAGGTTGAAATAATAACTCCAGATCTTTATTGGTTGGTAGAACATAATTAGTTGCATAGACCTTATTAGGTATGAGCCCTGAACTGAATTATCCAGGCGTCATCGACATAGGTTCGGGTCCTGAATTGATGTGTACAAGAGCCATTTGACCATTTGATACACATTATATTCACTATTCTCCCCTTTAAAAATTGCAAATGTAATTGCTATTTTTGATTGCACAAGAGAATTTAAATACAAGCTAATGTCGTTGATCCACTTATTGACTGAACGGGCATGGGAAGATATGAACATTGTTGATGAGAATGGTCGTGACAAGAAGATTTCTCTTCTTTTGAAGATAAAGCGCACTGAAGCGTACACTTTTCTTTTAACTGAAGAGCGGGGCCTGAAGTGTCATCTACAGACGCCACTATGATGAAGAACAAGGCCTAAACTGATGTGAACAGACGTCATCATGATGAAGAATGAGGCCTGAACTGATGTGAACAGGCATCATCATGATGAAGAATGAGGCCTGAACTGATGTGAACAGACGTCATCATTTGATATAAATGCATTACTCTCCATAACCCATGATAGTTCCAAAGTGATCATTTCTGAATCTGACTATCCCGAGGAACTTTTCCACAGACTTCTTGAGCTTTGAACGATTCGCTATCATATGTTTTGAACAGCCTGAGTCCAGATACCAAAGGACGATCTGTACGACCTGCATTTAAAAACAGTCGAGTGTGGAGGGTTTGGAATTTTGGATTCCCAAATTTGGTTGGGGTCCTGTTGGCTAGCAGAAATAGTAGTACATTTTATAGGAACCCTAGTTAAAGGGCATTGTTCTCCTAAGAGGAACATCTTTCCTATGGGTCTCCATTGATACCCACCAATATGTGTTCCTAAGGTGAATTTCTTTCATGTGGGTCTCCATCGATAACCAACATTAGCGAACACTTTTCCTGTTGCTTTCCAAACCTGCTTGGCTTTGTTCAAGCTATTAGCAGACAATTTCCCTTTTACTTTCCAAACCTGTTTGACCTTGTTTAAGCCATTTTTAACAGTGGGGGTTGCATTCACAGAATTCAAAGGTTTAATAACACACATATCATGATTTGCATAAATTAAGCATTTGTTACACGTTTTGCACACAGATTCAGAATTCAAATTAATTACAACATGCTTAGAGCTAATGTTAGACTCAACTCGATTCACTTTTGTCCATACAAACTTATTTGTCCTAGGATGGTCTTCTACTTTCATCTTATTCTCACTCTTAACAGGCAGGATCCAATTTTTCTTTGTATTGCTCTTAGGCTTTGATCTGCTAGCGTCAGTGGAACTACTTACTCTTATAGAAGGGATCATAGGGACATTAGACTGTTGAACTTTCTGTTGCACTACATGTTTCTGTGTGTTATTAGTTGATTTTTTTGGTTTATCATTAAAAGTAACTTACTTTTTCCTAGTTAAAGGGGTAGAGGGAGCCTTGTTATCTCTTTCATTGAAACTTTTCGGGCAAGTGCCAATCACATATTCTAACAATTCCTGAGATAGCTTAGTGTATTAACAAGCATAGTTAAGTGCATTATCTAGTGGTTTAACTACTCTAGCTTCCTCTACAATCTCCCTAACTATTTCTACACTATCCTTAAGATGGTTGATATAGTTTAAATGAGCACTCCTATTGTTCCTAAGGGGAGGAGGGATGGGTTTAACATCAATGGCATACATGTCAGGCGCAAGAACTTTTGGTTTGACAGAACTTCTAGTGGCAACTTTCAAATTGCTTTCTAATTAAGCCTTTAGATCATCAATCTGTGTTAACAAGGAAGATGTCTATTCATTAGTGCTAGGTGAGCACGCGTTAATCTTAATGGAGTCATACATTCCTTGTATGCCCTGTTTGACCTTTTCTATTTCTGCTCTAACACGTTCATTTTGTTCAATAAGAGCAGTGACATCTTTAGCATTATAAGTTTCACAACTTCTGTCATTCATTTTAGAGACTTGAGCTTTCAAGTTTCTAATTACGTTGTCCTTTTCTTGAAGTTGTGCTTCTAGATTGTTAATTTTGAAAAATGAGTCAAATTCAGGAACATCCTGAGAAGTTTGTGATTTGTTATTTCCAAAGTTTTCTTGAAGGTGTTGATACTTCAATTGCAAATTTAGGTATTCCATCTCAAGTTTGTTAAAACCTCTTATCATTTCATCATTAACATCCTTTTGATTCTCATTTTGTAATTTAGAGATCTCAGCTTCAAGATCTAGACAACGTGATTGTTCAACAGCAAACAACAATTGATTCGACAAACAATTAGCAATTAGATTCTCATATGCAATGAGAAGGTTTTTCCTTTCAATTTCAGCACATTGCTTGTCCACAGTATTCTGGTCCACCTCTGCTGACATTTGATCAAAAATTTCTTCCATTTCTTTAACTTCTTTAAAGAGAGCCTTTTGAACTCCTTCAAAGTGTTGTTTAAGAGTTTTGAAAAATGGTATGACTTCAGTGAGGTAACATCTTTTTGTTTGTTCAAAACCTCTTTCCCCTTTTGTGACACCTGTTGGTGTGATTCTCTTTTTACATGTTTTGTCAAATTCCGTAAAAAGTTATGTGAGTGTATAAAGATTAATTTTCACTTGACAGGTGTATTGGGTGGATACACAGTCGGTGTTGAAAGTGGTTTAAGAACTGAGGCTTCAACCTTTTTCCTGTCATTTTCATCTTTGGCCTAAAATATCTGTTCAGGGGTCAAATCTCTCTGAGGTGCGAAGATTGCAAGATAGTTCTCTTTTGAGTAATCTGGGGGTGCAAACTTAACTTTATTTTGAATACACAGAGGGCTTTTCATTTTCTCATACATTCTTTTCCTAGTTAACTCAGCTATCTCAAGAGTTTCCTCTGAGTCATGCACAACAGCAGGTTTATGATTGGTCATGACTATTTCAGTACCATTATAGAGAGCAGACTGAACTTGCTTTGCACGTGTGAGACATAAGGGGTTTTTGTAGCCTATTGCTACCTTTTTCTTTTCATCATAAAACGGTTTTGGTTTACATAACATGTGCACCGTTTGAACAGACTGATCTTGTTTGAATAATCTATCTTCAACCTTTTCTTTTAGCTTTTTGATGTCTAAAAACTCTTCAATGTATTTATCTTCTTTTTGTTTAAAATCCTTTTTCAAGGTTGTCACTTCTTCCTTCATTGACTTGTTATGGTCAACGGTAGAACGAAGTTGCATTTGTACAGAATGAAGTTCCGATTTTAAAGAAGTTTCCTTTCTATTTCGGTCAGAGATAATTATTCTCATTTGTTCATCAATCTTTTGTTCTCTTTCAGTTAATTCAAACTTTGCCCGTTTTTCATACTCCCCGACCAGTTCCTTATATCTCGCAAGTTCAGAAGTCAATGTGTCATTAACTACTTTAACCTGCTTATTTGCTGACATACTTTGGACACCCTGTTCATGCATATCATCTATAATTTGAACGTCAGTCCTGCATCTTTCGAGCAGAAGATACATTACTTTGTACAACATGTTCTTCGTTGTCCTCCATATACAGATCATACAGAATGATATTACAAACACTCGTATAGTCAGCATTAGAGTTAACAACGTAGTTGTGTTGCACATCGCTTTGCATCTTGTGTTCTTGATAATACTCATCCACATTATCTGAATAGTTATCTTGATCTTGTACCTCAGATGGAATACTCGAGTCATATGATGTCCTGACTTCATCGTAGATTGGATCTTCATACATATTAGACATCTTGATTTATTATGAAATGATATCAGTCTTGATCGATCAGTGATAAAGGAGACTTGTGTTAAAGATATGTTTTAGATGTGATTAAAGTAATTATTCTATGGGATTTTACTAATCTTAACTAAAACCGAGAAATAAATCTTTCATGGGATTTTACAAAGTAAGAAAACCATAGAAAAATTAAGATTTTAGTGACATATTCCGCTTGGAAAAACTCAACATATTTCACTTAGAGTTTATGACATGTTTCGCTTAGGATAATCTGTCATATTTCGCTTGAAGACAAACAAACATATTTCGCCTGATAATGTCATATTCCGCTTGAGTACATATTTCGTTTGGAATCAACCTGTCATATTTTTCTTGAAACATATTCTGCTTCATTCATACCTGCATATTTCGCTTCCTTCAAGCAGAAAGGTAACTTCGAGCAAAACAGACCTTTTTCCAACAAAATACACCAAAACCCACCCTTTTTGACGTTGTACATTGATTTTTCTTGCACAAACTAGTAAATAACCTTATGCCTAGAATCTTGCTTAAAACATAAACATAAACACATTAAGCACAAAAATCTGGATTTTGATTTTTGAACCAAGAACACAAAAAGCAACTAGAAAACACGATCTAATCAAGATTCGAGCGCACACAAGCTCACGAAATCACCACAAAGCTCTGATACCAATTGTAGGATATCATATTTCAGCCCCGGTGATGATTCTTGGATTTGGCTAGTTTCTAGAGAGAGAAACACATGGAGAGATATTTTCTAGTGAGAGAAACATGTGTGTAAAATAGAAAATAATGACTAGCTACCTCTTCCAAAGTTGGAAGAGGTATTTATAGTTCTTATAAAATACAGGGTGTTAGTACCCGGTTCAAAACTGAAAATCATACGATTAACTATTAAACTACAAGCTATAATAAACAGTAAAATACACGGGGTGACCGAGTCTTTTTCTAATATCTAATATTTTCCGAATCCGTTTTTAAATTGTTAATAGAAATTATTTTGTAAGAAAATGATTTTTTATCGAAAATTACCGTGGAATCTTCATCGTCGGATTCATCAAACGATATTCTAAAGTCAATTTCATCGTTGTTAAGAGAACATACCGTAGGCTCAGATGAGAGTGTTGCTTCAGATATTAATGTGTCATTAAAGACTATAGCTGGGAATTCTGTATCAACAGATCTGAGGTCATGAACGTCTTCATTATCCTAGATCTTACCATACGTAGCAGTTTCCCAGTTGTACACCTTACCACGCCTACAAGCTTTTTCTTCCTCAAGTCTGATATATTCCTTCATAGTAATGCTGGGGTTGTCCATTTTAACTGTAATAAATTCGCTAGGAAAGAAAACTGGCAAATAGCTTAATACGCCGTATTGATGATAGAGTCGAATACGCTGTATTGGTTTGAAAAAAAATTTATACATCGTATCCAAGAAAATGAATACACCGTATTGAGTAACTCGACTCAGAAAGTTACAACGAACTGTAATAATGCACACAAACACACAATAAAAAAAAATATACAATGCAAAAATCAAACACACAACTATGCAAATTAATCTAAACTATATCTAAACTAAACTAAAACACTAATAAAAAAGAATTAAAAAACTTCACTCCCCGGCAACGACGCCAAAAACTTAATGTTTCGTTGTGAGTAGGTATTTTATGTATCAAGTTTTACTATTTATTTTATGCCGACTATACCAAAAAAACACTTTAAAGGGCAGCGTACCCGGTCAATTGTAGTTTCGTTGGTAAGTAGGGTGTCGATCACTAAGAGCGAGAGCGTTAATATCTAATTTATCAGTATTTTAGTTATCTAAGTTAAACCTAAAACTAGTGCAAATATCCTGAGAGACTAGCACAGTTTTGTGTATCTAACCTAAGGTTTTGATGACAAGTAAATCAATAAACACACACAAGAAGACAAATAATTTATAGAGGAACGGTCAAGAACTATTGTAAGGAAAACATATCAACCATTAATAATCCGATAAAATGCAGGTTTGTTTATTTAATGCAAATATTGACTTATCTCGATGGGCATATCATTCCTAGACTTAGGCGGTACTTCTTCCTAAGACCTAGACACGCTAATCCTGTCACAATTAGACGCATCCGCATAAAGCATCCTTATGTTGATTATAATCTATCTTAGGATCTAAGTAATGGTGCTCTTACTAAACCCTAGCTCATCGAGACTTTACCCACTTACTGCTTAACGATGATTTATATACTAGTAGTCCACTATCCGTAGTCCTTACATGGAATAAAAGAAAAAAAAAAAAAAAAAAAAAAAAAAAAAAAAAAAAAAAAAAAAAAAAAAAAAAAAACAAAAAAAAAAAAAAAAAAAAAAAAAAATATCGTACTCGTTGATACCAAGGTCACCTTATGGCTCAACTAAGCTCACTAATCTAAAGGCAAAGATAGGTCAATATTTGTGATCCTATGATTCTAGATATATAAATTGCAATATGGAGAGCTATCCCGGACTCTTAGCCTACGCCCAAACAACACCGAAGTTGCAGCGCATTAAATATGTAGGACTAGACCCAATTGAATGATAGGTCGCATACTTAAGCACGTAAACGAATATAAATTGATAAACATAAACAACAATCAACGATAAATTAAGCAATCGAGATAAACAAACCAAACATTAGATCTTCATAAACATGGCTGATACCTAAAGGTATTAGCCGATAGTCATTGTAAAAATACACACGGTTTGATATATGAACGATTAAAATAAAGAAACCTTAATCGAATGCGTATTCGGTTGCACAAAGATTACAAGAGTTTTCCTATGATCTTGAGGCTCTTTTCTGACCTTCTAGGCTCCTTTATTCGTCTCTTGGTCGACATGGTGGTTTAGGGATTCACTTGCATGATTTAAATTGAGTTTAGGGTCGTCTGTATATATAGGGTCTGGTAGTCGGTTCGATACGGCGTATTGGATGACTTGGCGTGGGCTCCAAGAGTAAAATATTCAAGAATTTTCTTGAGCTGATATGGATACAGCGTATCGGACATCCTAGATATGGCGTATCAGACGTATTGGGTACGTTATATCAGACCTATTGGGTACGGCGTATTGGGCTACTCCGGTACGGTGTATTAGGGTCCTTGCATACGGCGTATTGGGCTACTCCGATACGATGTTTTGTACATCTTGGGTACGGCGTATCAAGCTTCTTGGGTACAGAGTATTGGCTGAAAGTGTGCATTTCTTGATATTTGACCAAAGTATAATATACGACGTATATACTGATGTGGATACGGCGTATTATTCAAAGTAAGGCAATGGTATTTTGATTCGTCAAAGTCTTGGATAAAAACCCATTTCTTTTTTTTCGTTAAATTTTTAAAGGGTTCTTTAGGGGGGGGGGGGGGGAAAAAAAAAAAAATATACGGCGTATTTGCTGTCAGATCAGTAGACTTTCTCGAACTCTTCGTTTATGCTCCAAAATGCGTGCCTTTTAGCATAACTTCACCAAGTACTCCATAATTACTGCAATTCTCAAATATAAACGATTAAGTAACAATTCTTTGCAATAACTATACAAAATGGGTTAATAACATGGGATAAATGATGCTATAAAATAGACGTTATTTGATGTCATCAACTATTTTTGTGGTTTTTATATTAAATTTTGCAGGAATTAACTAATGGGTAATTGCGTGCCAGAATTTTTGAAGAAAAGAAAAAAAATTCTTCTTTATAGACCCTTGAGATGGCGTCAAGATTAATCTTGAGGGCGTCACCAGGTCTGCTAAAGGAATATTCGATTTTAATTAATTTTTGAGAAATTAATCTTGCATAATTTCCAAAATTATAATTTTCCTAAAAATCTACAGAAAACTACGATTACGTTAACACACTCATCTTATCTGTATTGCTTTCATAGAGTCTAAACCTAGTTAATGAGATTGTATTTATCATTTACCCGTTGATTTTATGCTTGGTGTAATTGTCTTGGTCTTTCATTACAGGTTATATTTGATGAGAAGAAGCTTGGAAGTTCTTAGGAAGTTTTCATTAGACGATTCTTGGAGGACGATTTAACCAGTTATCACATGTTTATTCTCCATTATTGAGCAAACCAGGGGAGTACTAGTTTCTTTTACTTATTTTCTTATCCCTTTATTCGTGTTTACGGGTACTTCTATAGAACATTAGGGACAATGTTAAACATAACTGTAGGGGAGAAAATAAACCTTAGAAACTATTCCTTCATTTGCCATTTGCTTTTTCCTTAAAATGATGGGTAATATATCAAAACATAGCATAAAAAGGTAATTTTGACCCAAATTTAAATTTTTTTATGACACATACCGACGATAACCGAGTATTAATAGCGTCTCATGGATAGGAATGTGTATGACTAACACAAAAACCCTTAAAATTCCACCTAAAAAATGAGAGGTTCGTCTTTAGATATTTAGAAATTCGGGTACCCATTATTGATACCCAAGATAGTTTATACCTTTAGCTTTCTCGAGTTAAGGTTCGAATGCAGTCATATGTGTCTATTCTGTTATTATGGATGTGTACGTATGGTCTTTGTCGCCTTTTCTGGAGCCTCGATATCGGTATTAAATTATATGAGTGTATCGGTAGTATATTAAATTCTAGAACTTGTTTTTGTGATGCATCCTGAGACTACATGTGAGTATAGGGAATTACTAGATAAGATGCACTAGATGTAACCATGTTTTAAAACCTTTGTAATGTTATTATGGTCACACCGATCATGTAACTATCCCACACCCTTGCCGTGCACTCATTTTTAGTGCAGGATACCCATAGTACAACCCTCCGAGCCTATCCTTTTTCACGGTTCTCATAATTTTCTGGTGTTATGCCCAGGATATAAATGAAGTGCATGTCCCCTTAAACCATCGTTACACCCAAATCGTATTCAACCTACTTGTGGTACCTCACTTTAGTACATTATTTGTTTTAACCCAAATTTAATTATTTGAGTACCACGGTTGCTAAGTCCTTATCCTTGTGAATACTGTTTTGGGACGATTGGGATTCATGGTAGTATTCATCTTATGAAGAATTAGGGAAGAAGTAATTTATTACCCCCAATAGAGCTCAATAAGCTCCATGTTATGTTGATCCACCTCAAATCGGGTCATTAGTTAGATTGTAAATAATCGAGTATGTAAAAGTTCAAGTGTAGGGGTGTTGTATCTATAATCCCCCAATGATGTTATTATATGTTTAGCAAATGGCAGGGAAAAAAGTTGTACGAAAAAAAATGTATATAAAAAAAGTGGAAAAAAAATGTAAGGGCTGCCATTTGTTTATGTTAATATTTAGAGTCAGAAAAGAAAAGAAAGAGATTGGTGTAGAGTTTTGTAGAGTTTGTATATTTTGTCTGAGTCTTTAGCTTAACAACCAAACCAACGTGTATTCTTATAAATAATTAGCTAACCCTTCCACTCCAAATTCACCCAAAGTCACCACCCAAATGTATCCTATCCGTTTCCGTTTCCATTAATGTTATCTTACACCTATACCCCACAACCCTTTAAAAGACCTTCTTTAGATAGTTAATGAATTAATGCTGTGCCTTAGCGGTGGAGTTTTGATCCTTTACCAACCTATGGTAATTTATTACGTTATGACAGGTAATGAGTGTTGATTTTCTGTTTCCCTATTATGTTATGATTTATTATACACCCGAGTGAAAGAGAGAATCCCAAACACTTATGTGAGGTGCTAGTATATACTTTCCGTACTTTTAATTACGAGGTTCTAGAAGTTTGTTATTATAATACTTTTAAAGAGTAGGTTAAATGACCCTAATACTGCTATTGTCTAGGTAGAAAAGCCTATTTGCTTGAGGACAAGCAAATCTTAAGTGTAGGGGCATTTGATGAGGTGTCATTTTATACACTATTTCGGGGTCATTTAACCTCTTAAATCATGCAAATATGCCCAGATTATGTGCTTAATCATTTGTTTTTAGGTTTTTAGCACTTGGATGACATTTGGAGGAAATACACGTGACTTTAGCTCATTTAGAGAAGAAACGGACAAGACTACGACTCTACACCAAATCCTTGAAGAAGCTGTGCATACAGAGTGTGGAGACAGCGCCACGAGTTTCAAGCGACGGCGTCAGGACGTTTGAAGTGACGGAGTCAGAGATCTGGTGATGGCGTCAAAACGTGGCTGACCTATAGAAACCCTAGAAGATTTTCTGTCACGCGATTGGGAAGATCATTTCACTTGCGAGCGCAGTACCAGATATTGTTTTGGTCATAACTCCTTCATACGAACTCAGATTTTAACAATTAAACAGCCCACACGATAGCAATGAGAAAATCTACAACTATGCGAAAAATGAAGTTGCGACGGTGTCGGGGGTTTTGGCGATGGCGTCGGGATTGCCGACCTAGGGTTCTTGATGTGTTATTAAAGCTTTAAATTTATAATACTAGTTTTATCCAATTTCAACTAACACACGGGTAAAGTATAAACCCCCGTTTATAGTATAGGTTTAGGGTAAGACCAGGTCGTTCCACGGGATCGGTAATTCTAAAAAGAGTCGATTATATTATGAAAATGGTAAATCTTATAGACTGTCACGATCTAAAGATTTCAAGGCACTTCAAGATATTAAATGATGTTGTTTGGGGGTACTAGAAAAAATATGGATAAACTTAGATGGATAACGGTTCAAGAAATAAAGTATAATCGATTAAAGAAACGGGTAGTTTACTAAAATGATTGTCTATTTATAATAATCAAAAATCCTTTCGGCCATTACATTTGATTACAAAAATCCTTTAATTCGATTCAAGTTTGGAACAATAAGAATATGGACTTTCATAACCAAGTTCGTTAGACATGAGGTTAAGCGTTAAACCCTTTTACCCTTGGTTAATGATCATTTTTTAGCCAATCCTCACAAGGCTAGCATCTAGTTGTCAAAGACAAACAACATGGAAATCAAACATTTAGCCAGAGTCTTTCGACCTATATCCAGACAAAAATGATGATCAAATGATGATTAATAAGTCCAAGTGTAAAAACATTATGTTCATATTGATAGTTTCCAAAATCCACTAGTTTATCCAAGTTTAATCCATAATTTTCTCATGATCCCTAAACAAACATGTTAAACTACTTGTAGGATCCCTTTGCTTAATGGATCTTAACCTTTAGCTTGTAAAGGGTTTGTTGCCTTAGATAAATCCAAAGTAACAATGATGAAACAATGATTAACCACTATTGATTATGCGGAATTTAATCAATAATGTAAAGAAGAACACAATCAAAACACTTTTATATTGAACTTTGAATCTGCCTAAGTTACAGATTACAAACTATGATTACTATTTGATCTCTATGATCTTTTGTAGAACTATATCTACTGACTATGCCTGTGGTTCCTTTTATAAACCAAGGAAACCCTAATGGGCTTTACAAAACGCGTATAAAGATAATGCATATCTTTTCCTAAGATATCTCATGCATATCTTTAACTCTAACTAATTTCTGCGTAAGCAGACTTAACTATTACACAAACAATATTAACTATTTAATACTGCCAGTACTAACTATGATAAACCTTCTACCAGTACTAACTATTACACTAGCAGAACTAACTATAATACTAACAGAATTAAGTCTGTTATACAAAATTCCTAACAATCCTCCCCTAAACTTGAACTTCACTTGTTAACTTCAAGTTTCTTCAGTATCTTTAGTTTGTGGACTTTTAAGAAATTGTATCCAGTATGTTTCAGTCCTTAGATTCTCTTGAATGATGATCTGTTGATGTTCATTTGAAACCAGATTAACTTTGTCTTTTAGTCTTTGTCTTCTCTTCACAGCTACACAGCAACATCCAACTAAGTTGGCTTTATAGTTTTTGGCAAACTACCAGCCATCAACGGATTTGTTAAGTCTTTACCATGAGCCGTTTACTATAGATAGTCAATGCTTCATGTAGTAACAAGGTGCATTGGATAACCTTTTATAGTTTTTAGCAAACTATCAGCTATTAATGGATTTAAATTCTCTTTACCAGTAGCCGTTTGCTCTGGAGTAGCCAATGCTTTAGTACAATACTATGGTGCATTGATTACCATATAATTTTTGGTAAACTGTCAACCATAAACGGATTTGAGAAGTCTTTACCAAAGCCATTTGCTTTGGGACTAGACAGTCTTATGCCTATTTAAGCATGGTTGAACTGATAACCATTTGTTGTGTGGTGGTTAGCCAACATCCAAACCCTTTTCACTTCCATAATAGTCTAAAATTTCCAAAAACATGCCCACTGCTACTGATAACTTCATCACTTTCTAATCCCAGCTTGCTTCTCAATCATCTTTAAGAGTTTATAGCAAACTTTATTCATTTTTCCATCTAGAAGCTTCATTTTTAGCATCACTTGGCAAGCTTTTTTTTTTGACAAATGGATACTTTTATATTACTAACATATAGATTGTGCATGCCTCTAAAGTTAAACAATGTACTTCACACTTATTATAATATCTCCAACTAATCATCTTTTGTTGAAGTGGTAAGCTCCAAATAGCATCTTCAATAAGAGGTGGATCAAACATAGTCCTGAGATCACTCCAAAGTACTCTGTCATAAGCATCTTCAGGCCTATTTGTTCCATACTTCTGCATTACTAACCTATACAAATCTATAAGATCCTCTCTTGTGAAGTCTTTAATCATAGCTCCAAAGCTCATGTAGACTGTATCAGCTCCATTTGCTCTTATTATTTGATAAACACTTCTTTGACCTTGCTAAAATATCTTCCAATTTACCACACTATCAGATTTTGTAGTCAAAGAAGTAGGATTCATTGCTTCTACTGATTCCTCTTTATCAGTTTCTGAATCTTCTTGTGCACTCTTGTTAACATTTATACCCTTTCTAGCCTTTTGCTTCTTTCTTTTTCCTAGTTTTTTTTACTTGATCTTCTTCCTTTACTTAGAAACTTTTTCTCCTATAGCGTGGAACACAATCTTTATACATCATCTTTGTTTCTTTGAAGTCATTGTCTGAAGCACCTCTCATATCTTTTTCAATTTTTGCCTTTGTGCAGCTTCAAGATTTTTTTTAGCAACAATAAGTATCAATCTGCTGAACTAAACTTATCAAACTCTTCTTTAATTTCTTCCAAACTTTCAACTTCTTTAACTGAGGAATAGCTTCAGTCTCATTGATTTTAAGTGTGTGTGTGTTTGACAATATAGATCCTTAATTGTGACTGATCATAGGTTTGATTTCTCTTTTCCTTAGCTCTTTCCTCTGCAAAGTTGTTTCCTTTCTCTCGATTCACACCATATTACCATTTCTTTTTGCAAAATCTTGTTCAGGCAAATCTTGTCCCAACACATCTTTTGACAACTCTGCATTTGCTTCTAGCTTGGCTCTAATAGCATCCCAGTCTTCTTCAGTATAAAATTGAGCTTCAAATTGAACTTGAGCTTTTCTTTTCTTTTGTTGTTCTGTTAAAGCTTCCTCTTCAGCCATTCTTTTAGCTATCATTTTATCTAAATGAATCTGCTTTGCAACTTCTTCATCCAGTTGAGCTTGCAACTTTATAGCCTCTTCCAATCCAGCTTCCTCTTGTCTCAATTGTTCTTTAGTTTTGTGAGTAGCCTGGATATCCTCTTCAACCATTGGAGCCTTTCCTTCCCTTTGACCCCTTTTACTAGCAGTACCAGAATCAACTTTAGTACTACCAGTACTAACTTCTTCAATACCAGTATTAATCTCTTCTCTGCCAGTATTAATCTCTTCTCTGCCAGTATTAATCTCTTCTTCAGCATCCAATCCAATATCAATCTTCTTAGCTATAGACCTTGCTCTCCTCCTGTATCTCTTGCCCTTATCAGTTGATTTTTCTTTGCTAACACCCTGAGAAGCAACCTTTGACAATGTTTTAGCTGCCTCCAAGATTGTAGGACTGATTTCTTCTTCATGAGCCTCCCCTGAAGCTTTTGTAGGAGTGACAAAATATGTTGACTTCTCTTTCATGGATTCCCTAACTAAAGAAACTAGAGGATCATCATCAATATCCTGAAACTTCCTCCCCTGATCCTCTGATTCTTCACCCTCTGATTCAGATATGAGTACTTTCTTGGATTTCCTCTTCAAAGCTATTTCCAGAGTTTTCACCTTCTTTACCAATTTGAGCACAGCATTCCCTAGTGTCTGTTTGGTGTCCTTCAATTCTTTCTCCAAACTATTAATCCTGGTCACCAACTTAGGTACAAGTACCATCAATTCCTTGAGTTGCACACTGTCCTCAACCCTTCCGAGGTTCTATTACCTTCAGGGAGATGGTGCTTCATTAGGACCTTTGGGTGTTGAGAAAATGAGGTCGATGATTGAGGTGGTGGAATGATGTGGGGAATGTGGTTGGTGATGATATTGGGAATGATGATAGTGGTGAATGAGGGTGTGTGATTGATGTTATAGTGATGGATGAGGTGAATCCAATGAGTGGGTTGTGGATGGTATTGGATCAACAGGTGTGGGATGGGGTTCGGCTGGTTTGTGCTGAGCCATTCACTTGAATCTACAGCTTGCCCCCTGCCAACATAGCAGGGCAAGCAATGGTAAAAATTCCCTGCATAACCCATTTTCATGCTTGAACAAAAGTTTTTGGTCAAAGTTGAGGTAAATACCTTCTTTATTTTCAGTTACAACTATCCAAAATAATTTGTAATAACCTTGGAACATTTAAAATTTTGAACTTACTCTCATAAATTTTGAAACCATCCCATCAATAAATCATTTTAGAAAATTATAATCACTATTGTTAGATTGACAGTTTTAATTGCAAAGTAGCAGAGTACTACCAAATTGTTCCACATCCTCCGAATTAGTGCGTTAAGCAGTGTTATAATTATGTTGGATTATAAAATTTCCTTTGGGCTGTTAATAAGGCTTGTTGACACTATATATTAGTGCGTTGGGGTAAAGATGGTTCTGTAAATTGGGGGAGTTGATTAATGGAGAGGTGGCCGGGGCGGGATGAACGGCTCCGCGGGGGTCGGGGTGGGCGTGGCGAGTGGGGTCGGGGTGAGTGGAGGGTTTGGTGAGGTGGCAGTGTAGTGGGAGGTAGTGGAAGGGAGGCGCGGTTTAGTTTTTATTTTTATTTTTTTTATTTTTTATTTTATTATCTTTTTGATTTATATTTCATTTTACCTTCTTCTTTCTTTTTTGTCAGCATCAGATAAATTATGTATTCCTGTTGCATCTGCCAATTAAAGTTTACTTCTAACAGATGCCTCAGTAATAGTATACTCTTTAGAGTCTATAGATGCTATTAATTGTTAAGTCCCATTAGCAAGTATTCTGACTGTGGCAGTTTGCCACAACTGTTTGACTAGGGAGTCATAGATAGTAAGATTATGAGTTAAGGCATACCTGAGAGATGTACCTTTAAGGAAATCTACTACCTTAGTGAAACCAACACTTTCATTTGGTTTCTTCAGGAAAGCGACCATCATTATGCTTGTCTGTAGTACTTTAGTGGCATCATATCATGAGTAGAATTTGCCAGCCTGCATCCTACATCCATCCTTAAATCATGCTTGTTCCTCTTTGGATCACTTCCCAAAAGCACAAAGCCTACATTGAAAATCTTAATAGTCTGAAAGATAAGCTTTGTTGCCAGTCATATGGCATAGAGCAACCATATCCACCACTACATGATCCTTATAACAAGATCTCTGAGATTGCCTTGCAAAAGGTAAGGAGAATTAGTATCTCTTAGGGAATCCAAGGCAATACTGACTTGGAAAATCCTTTTTGGTCTACATACTCAAAAAATTCTTGAGCATGTATGAGCATTATATTTGTTACCATGATCCTGGTAATTTCATTTTGGCTCCATACCCATTTAGCCTTTTTAAGGACATTTCCACCTTTACCCCTTTACTAACTACTGCCCTTGCTATCCCAACTGTAGTCATGTTTTTAACCCCAAAAGTTTTCACATCAGTTTTTAAGTCTTTGGGTCTATAAACTGGTTGGGTGTTGTAAGACCTCTTGATTGCGAGTTGACGGCTTTGGTCTTACAATTTCTGAATGTCTTGGGTTATTTGGTCTAATAAATATTTAGTTTGTGTTTATTTTGAGGGACCAATGGCCTGAGCGTAGTACTAACCGGGCCTAAACATCATAAACGGCCTAAACAGTACTATAGACCTAGCCAGTACTAACATTTGATCTATCAGTATTAACTAAACCTGCTCTGGTTAGTACTGCTGATGGGTTAAAGGTCCTTTTTGCATGAGGGTATTTCAAATTTTTTGAAAAGTTTTGGTGATTTACCCTTTTGCCATAATCCCATACTGGTTTGACTTCCCTCTTCCTAGTATTGACCACATTCTTAACCCTAGGTTCAGGACTCTTTTGGTCATAGAAATCATAGTCTTTTATCAAATGGTCAGTGCTTTTGCAAACAAAACAAGCTTTTATTTTATGTACTTTCTTAAAACCAATCCCTTGTTTTTGTGAAGTTTGACCACTTTTATCAGCTTGACTCCTAACAGCTTGAGTCACATTAGGCTTAACAGAACTAACAGTTTTGTCAGCACACACATCATCCTCATCATCTGAGGTCCAATCCTCAATGATGACTTCATCCCTATTAATCTTTGACTTAGACACAACTGTTTCATTGACAGACTTAGGTTTTACTATAGTTGCTTCATTTGTGGTACCTACAGTCTTGTTAGTTTCAGTTGTCTTAGACTCTATGATTTTATTTCTAAAAGCATACTCATCTAGTCCTGCAAATGATATATCAAACTTTGGGGTTAGTGGAGTTCCCTGTAATGTGGAGGGGGAATGACATGTACTCAATTTGCTTTTAGTTGAACTATTATTTGTATATGTGCTCTCTTCATCAGTAGACCTTACCTCAAAAATAGTCAAACTGTTCTCACTATCAGTTTCATATTTATTACTCAAATCATCCATTTGTGTACCAAACCCTAATCTATTTTTATCATGAGTACTCATCTGACTATTGAGTATCTTAGTGAGATTCTTTGATTGAACTTTCCCATTTTCAATCTTGAGTTTCAATCATCTCTATCCTTAACAACCTTTTCTAATTCTGATTTATAGTTGTTAATTTTTTATTTCTCTACACTTAGTCTATCTAGAAACTCTATCTCTCACCCCGAAGCGAATCATTTTTTTCATTTCCAAGAATTCTAGCTTCTAGTGACTCTAAGGCTATCTCATAACCCCTAATTTCTAGTTTTTCTTTGTTATGTTTTTCTCTTTCAGTATCATAGTTCTTTTAAAGAGTTTTAAAAGATTCAAGACATTGTTTAGAACAGTTTTGTACCTTATTTTCAGATAAACTTGATGAGCTTGAAGAGTAGATGGCCATTTACATGTTTTACTGTAGATCTGCTTCAAACAATGGAGTTCTTCTTATTCAGAGTTTTCCACACAAGCTTGATACTACTTGTAGGGATTCCCTTTGCTTAATAGATCTTAACCTTTAGCTTGTAAATGGTTTGTTGCCTTAGATAAATCTAAAGTAACAATGATGAAAACAAATGATTAACACTATTATTAAGCGGGAATTTAATCAACAATGTAAAGAAGAACACAATCAAAACACTTTTATATTGAACTTTGAATCTGCCTAAGTTACAGATTACAAACTATGATTACTATTTGATCTCTACGATCTTCTGTAGAACTATATTAACTGACTATCCCTCTGGTTCCTTTTATAAACCAAGGAAACCCTAATGGGCTTTACAAAACGCGTATAAAGATAATGCATATCTTTTCCTAAGATATCTCATGCATATCTTTAACTCTAACTAATTTCTGCGTAAGCAGACTTAAACTATTTACACAAAAATATAACTATTTAATTACTTGCCAATACTAACTATGATAAACCTTCTACCAGTACTAACTATTACACCAGCAGAACTAACTATAATACTAACAGAATTAAGTTTGTTATACAAAATTCCTAGATACTTCATATTTATCAATTCAAAACACATAACAAGCATGAGCAATTCAGAATTCATAATATAAAAGTAGGGAAACGTGTTTTACCAAAACTCATAGCAAAAATGGTTCACTGCTACAAGAACTTTCTTTCAAATTGATATTATAACAACTTGGAAATTCAACTATAACCACTATAACAACTTCTTAACACACCCTTATGAGATCAAACGGCACTTCCCTCTACTAAAACCTAGAATGTGATGAAGAATAAGGTTTATTCTTCAACAATTCCCTAAGAACAACTTCCTAACTATTGAGAAGTGATTATAGATGTAGGTGGATGAGAAAGAATGCTTCAAGGGATGATTTGAGGAGCAATTTTCATCCTCTATTTATGGTGAAGCCCTCATCAGGTTAGGAGAAAATAGGGGAGTGAAAGGTTGCACAATCATTGCAATCATT
Source organism: Tanacetum coccineum (assembly GCA_026074375.1). Classification (NCBI taxonomy): domain Eukaryota; kingdom Viridiplantae; phylum Streptophyta; class Magnoliopsida; order Asterales; family Asteraceae; genus Tanacetum; species Tanacetum coccineum. Next base: position 28,607 of record BQNB010001072.1, read on the forward strand.
TATGATTTTGGAGTAACTACAGGAGAAGTGCGTCGTACAAGGAAAATTATGCGCCACACTTGGCGTTTAATTAAATGGCATTTACTTCATTGTGAAGTACGCCGCACAAAAAGAATTATGCGCCGCACTTTGGCTTCGTTCATTAATTCTCCCTTGGATTCTCTTCTAGATTCTTCATATAACGACCGTTAGTGCATTTAACGGGATTTCTTTATGCTAAGTTTAGTCATTTTCTTGTGACTTTTTGTTCCTGAATGAATATTACACAACAAGCAAGCAAACTTTGAAATATTTCAAGCGTTAACATATATATTTAATGTATTTTTGAGGGATATTTTATGTATATTTGGAGCGTATCAAATCCCCCCATACTTAGCTTATTGCTTGCCCTCAAGCAATCAAAGCGAAAGTATATTCGTTTTTTAAAAAAAACAAATTAATGATCCCCCCAAAAACGCCATTTTTTTTTATTGATAAACGCGACAAAGCAACTCATAAATTTTATAGATAAATTTCTTTTTCACACTCGCTCAATTTAGTAAAATGGATAGTAAATGGAAGTCACTCATACTCGCAGTCATGAAATGTTCAAATTACCATAGGCTTATACAAAAAACTAAATTTCACCGACATGGCGTAAGCACCAAACATAAACATCAAAAGAGGTAATTTATTTAGTGATATTATTTATTATTTGTTAAAAAGGGTTTGTAATAAAATCATAATCCACATTATCCATAATGTAACCAACTAATTCTTCACATCATTCTCTTTTTTTCTTTTCTTCTCTTATTTTTTTTCGAACTTTGGCTTTCTTTCTTGCCTTATTTCACTTTAACTTGGGGGAAACTTGCTTTCCTCCCATACTTAGGATAAGCACACTACTTCAAACGAACTTAGAAGTTTACAACCTTCTCACTTCATTTAAACAGCAATACCAACATTTATGTTTCTCAATTCGTACGGATAAAATTTCAGATAATTTTATTAGAAATCTTTTAGAAAAAATTATGTTTACCTTATATTTATATTTTTATCACCTCTTAATCAATAAAATGTTTATAACACGCGAACGTGTTCCTACTGCGGTCTCATTAAGATTTCAAGCACAAGTTCTAGAATTAACAAATCACCGGCACACTATTATAATTTTAAATCGATATCAATGCTCTAGAAAAGGCGACAAAACTACATATACACAGCCGTAATGATAGATGAGATATTTGCAATTGCTCACTCCTTAACTCGAGAAAGCTAAAGATAAAAATCATCTTATGTATCAAAGATGGATACCTGAGAATTTTAAAATCTAATCCTCACAATTTTTCTGGGTGGTATAAATATGCTAGTGATGTTATCAATCCAGAGTCAGACTGCTTATACGTGATCAATAAAATGTTATTTTTCAATAGATTTTCTTTTAACTTTTTTTTAACTTTTCTAGTTTATCTCCCCTCCATACTTAATATGAGCATTGTCCTCAATGTGAAAAATATTATAGAGAAAGATAAAATGATAAAGTGAAATAATACTTTTCAATTGTGATTGTTATTTTAAATCTTTGGTTTACGTCATTTCCGCTTCGCGTCTTCTTTTTCTTCTTTTTCTTTCCTGTTACAAACATAGACATTGCGCACACAAATAATAATAATAATCCTAATTAATTATTAATAAAAAGTACAATAATATAATTTTAATGCCAACAGAGGCATTTTACACACCATAATAATAATAATTGTTTGAGAGAAATTGTTTTCAGAACACAAGTGACCCAAAACATGCGGTCACGTAACCAACTCGTGTCGTCTCGACACTACTCATCATCATCATGCTGCTGCTGCTGATACTATAACACCTCGTGTTTTAGGTCATTGTACGACATTATGTAATCACAATTTATTTTTAGGGTTTTACGCGCTTGCTTTTAAATCGTAATCGTTAAGCTAAAGCCGGTAACTAAAAAGAGTATTCAATGTAAACGGGCATTAAACGATTAAATGTTTACATCAAGCAAGTGTTAAATGATTATTATGAGGATAATTATCAACTTTGTTCATCTTATTTTTATTGGTTAATAAAAGGCTATGTTTTCACGATAAAAATGCGTTTGGCATTCCGAATAGCCCAAAACCTAACTACGCTTAAACAAATACCCACGATTATACCCAATACACAAAATAATCAAAATATCATCTCATATATGAGTATGTGGCCGAATTTGTAGGGATAGGACCAAAGAAATATCTAAGTGCATGACTATTGCCCTAAATATCAAGCTACAACAAATATCAAGGGAACCATGTCTTACACCTTCCTTGAGTCCTTGGCTTAGTTTTTCATTATATAAGCTAGCAAGTAACACATAGATGTTTATTTACAAAGTATAAACAAGAAAAATCTCTCCCATATCTCTCTTCTAAACCCACGACATCAAACCACCAACATACACAATCCATAGCTTGATTTTCTTTCACCATATTAGTGTATATACATAATACTTAAGGTATTCTAAGAAGAATGAAGGAGTTGGGTTAAGCTTTGACGAGGTTTTACAAGAAAGCCCCTACTTGCCACCCCCCCAAAAGATACGGGTTCCTTGGTTTGGGATGTCCTCTGGGGTCTTCCCACAAACCGTGCACAATGCTAGGGTTTCTTTGCTAAACAAGGGTTTAGAGTTGGTTGTTCTTCAATCCCTCTCGCTACACATGCGCAAGAGGTTATCTAAGAACCCTTACTTCATTTACTTTTCATCATGATTTATGCATATTGATGTCTTATTAGTCAGGAATCACCATTTAGAGGAGTGTCTTTAGAATATGGTAAAATGAATTTTTCACTTATTATCAATTATGTGTGAGCTTATTTACATGTTATATGGTTTGGGGAATATCATCGACAAAAATGTGTGTGTTTATAAGTTGTTAACTTGTTGTTTAAGTTTTTAACATGTATAAGTTCAAATTAGGGTTTTAATTTTAACTACTAATAAGTTACAATGTGAAAAGTGGTGTAAATAACATGTTAATTGTTACCTTGGGACTCTCTTGGACAAAACAGATCTAATGGACTTTTATTGTATGTATGGACATAAGATATAAATGTTTAGAAAGTAGTTGTAACAGGTGTGAAATAATTGGGTACAAACTTCAAGTCTTAAAAACATGTTTTAAGTAACAAACTTCAAACTTACTGTTTGGTTCGGAATTTGGTAAAGTAAAAACTAGCTATATTAGGTTTTTATAAAGGTATCATCTCATAAGGATTCCAAATGATAAGAAATCGAAAAAACGGGTATAATAACGAAGAAGATACATTAGTTACGAGTTTACGACGCTAAATACTTTATAAAACAAATTTTATAAAAAATACTATTCATGGCAGTAACTTATACTTTGTTAACATCAATAATATAATAAAACTTTCAATTACGAGAACGTGTTCGAAAGAATCGCTAAAAATAGAGCTATAACAAATAAGATACGACATTTACGGGTTTTGCGTTAATAAGTGAGATTCTGTAATGAACAGTAAAAACACTATTCACAACAGAATCTTAGAAACATAAAAATGCAATATTATGATCACTCGTTTTAATACGAAAGCGTAGGCGAAAGAAACGCGAGAAACGGACTTAAAACGACAAAGTTCTGTCATTTTTGCTAAAGGCGTAATTATAAATGTTTTTACTTTATAAATACGATTTCACTTAAACGAATAGATGGTGATATAGCTATATAGATATATATATGTTATTAGTTATCAAAGTGCTATATTACTAGGGGATTTCATAATGAGGCCTCTTCGGATGGCGTATTGACGAGTTGTTGGATTTACGATTTAAAGTGTCCTAACCCCTTGTACGTCATGTCATGACCTCTTAAATTATGATAGCCCGAACGATAGTACGATGATAACTATATAGGATTATATATGATAATTGTTAGATAACGTACTTAAGTACTGATTCGACCTATTTTAACTAGGTTGCTTTCGTACGTTAGCGTGACGCATTTTTATTCGGGATATATTATTATCAATTCACTAACTCAAGGTGAGTTCATAGCCCCATGTTTTACAATTATTGTCTTTACAGTTTTTGGGGGGTGAGAAACATATTCATGTTTTACAAATTGGACGCAAGTGTACATTTTATCATGTTAGACATTTTGCCTAAGTAGCGATAACCCACTATTGCGCAATGAATCATTGAACTGTCATTACTAGAATGTAGATGGCGCGAATGAGTATAGATGATCTATTTGGGATTGACTCCCGTTCGGGTGACTAGCTATCACTGGAAAATGAACGTATATCATGTGGAGTTTTGTGCTGTTACGGCGAGCGTTAACATTGTCACGGGCAAATGTTGGCAAGAATTATATATTGTATGTTATTATGTCGAGCTTCGGTGTTCATGGCTTAGGGAAAAACGTAATTACATTTTGTGATGTCTGCATCTGTTGATATCACACGGGAAAAGGTCTTGCGGTCTGTCTATACATTTACATAAAACCTATGAAATTCACCAAACTTTTGTTGACATTTTAAATGCAATGTTTTTCAGGAGATCATTAGGGCACGGGGTGCAAAAAGGGATACATTGGTGGTTATGTTTTGGATGACTGCATTAAAGATTTTGTCCCATATAAAATTTTTTGTTTTTTTTTTTGTGTTTTTATAATCCTAGTCTGTTATGGGCTGGAATATCTTTGTACTAATAACAAGTAAAAACAGGTGTAAATCTATCGAGCTTTTGTAAACATTTTGTTAAATCCAATGTATCAGTTTTAAAACGACTTTTAATTGTCGTTCAATATATATCTTATGCTAGTGATCTGAGAAGTAACATGCCCCAGACTCTTATTCCATTGCGACCCAATTTGGGGGTGTTACAAGATTCGGTATCAAGAGCAAAGGGGTTATAGAGAACAGGTCAAATGTTTTTGCTGGCTATACCGTTTTCATACATTGCATTCATACAAAAGTGGTTTTCACGGTGATCATACATACATAATGTGCATTAGTAGGTTAGGCTAGATGCGAAGCATGAGGATATTGCTGATGTGATATACATGTTATGATATAAATGTATATTACTATAAGAGTCTTATATTAAATACTAATATAAGTTATGTTTTGAGTTTCAGATACGGTTATGTCAGATTCGAAAGATTCTACGGTCACCTACACGGCAGTGTCCAGTCCATTTGAGGATGGGTCAGACATTGGTTCACCAGGAGTCGATGGACCACCCATTATGCCAGAGGACCCATATGCTTACATAATGGCTGCTTATCAGGTTCCACCATCGCCTACTAAATACATTGGCCTCCGAGGTGCGCAATCACCCCCCCACTATACTTTGTTCCCTGAGCCGCGGATGTTACCCTAAGTTACATACGCCAAAGGAGGATGAAGCATACTCCGGCCGAGGAGCAGCCACTACCTGCTGCTGCCTCACCCACTACAGATTCACCAGATATGTTCCTGAGTCTGATCCGGAGGAGGAGCCGGAGGAGGACGATGAGGATCCTGAGGAGGATCCAGCTGATTACCATGCTGATAGGATGATGCATGAAGATGGATGATGATGAGGAGACGGGAGGAACAGAGGATGAGGAGGAGGAGAAGGAGAGAGAGCACCCATATCCGGACGACTCTGTTCCCACCTGTTACACCGTATGACTAACCAGAATATCTATCCGGGATGAGCTATCCATATCACTTCCTCCTAGGGAGGAGGTCGAGAGACTTCTTGCCTTAACCACCCTACCACCATCACCACTTACTTAACTATCATCTCCTTTACCACATATACCAATACCCCTTTCCAGCATCACCTACCTGCTAGTTCCTATTCGCACCGTTGGGCTATCAGACTGCTATGATCCGGCTGAGAGCCCGGAGACACCATCCACTTCTTATCCATTACCACTACCTACTTCATCACCACCTTTGCAGTTACTATCTTCTGACCACAAGACAGACAGGCCCGAGATTACGCTACCACCTCAGAAGAGGTTGGGTATTGACCTTGGTCCTAGGTACGACGATTGGGAGAGGTTCCTGCTGCGCTGCCACCTAGACGATTGGAGTCGTAGGAAGAACTATGGGTTTGTCAGGGGTCACCTTGGATACCGAGATCAGACGACAGAGAGCCGAGGATGTCGGCTATGGGATTAGAGATGTTTAGGTAGACCCGAGAGAGGCTATTAAGGAGGTAGCACCGATAACCCTTGAAGGGGTCAATGCTAGGGTGACTGAGCTTATTGCAGTCCAGGAGCAGGACACATAGGATATCTATGTTGTGATAGAGGATACTCAGGACAGGCAGACCCAGATATATCAGAGTGTTGAGACATTGTTTGATGATAGTTAGTACCACTATGAGACTGCACGAATACTAGATCAGGAAGCTCTGGTTTCCCGAGAGGCATGGGGATGCTCCATAGAGGTTAGCTATATGACATGTTTAGAGATTATGGCATTACGTTCTGTAGTGATGGGTCAGCAGGCAGTGATTTCACAGTTGTAGGCAGCTCACCGTAGGAGTCAGGTTGTGACTTTAGAGATGCTATAGGCAGACCACCAGAGGCAGGTCAGATGGCGTGAGGCTTGGTTATAAGTTGCTGAAGGATAAGACTCAGATGGTCGAGTTTTCAGAGGCAGTCATGGACCCGCAAAAGGTCTGGCACAGCCTGTAGTGCACCAAGGGAGGCTGTCTAGCAGTTTTCTAGATTTGGTTATGTTGTAGCTATGGCTATGCAGCCAGTTAAGATATTATGGGTTAATTCCCAGAGCTAGAAGACTGTATAGATATTTTGTTTTGTCTCTAAGGTACCTAGTATAGGTCTTTTGTTCAGGTATTATCTATCTTGTACAACATATAAGTGTTACGAGTATATCCCGGCTAGTATGGCCTTAGGTTGTTTCTTTTGTCTTGTAACCTATGTGTAGTAATCATCTTGTACTGAAATTCCGAACATGTATGTTTTTCCAAGTTATATATGAAATGGACGGATTACGTTATCTATGAAATCGAATTTATTATAAATGAATGTCGATTTGGTTATACCATGGTTAATTTCAATAACAGTTGTACACTTCACTGTGTGATGTGATCTCGTTTTATTTAATGTGTATATGTTATGTCATAGTTATGATTTTATGAAATCTAACGGGTATTATGTTTTCTTGTTTATTCAAGAAATGGCACCTAAAGAGACGGACACGAGGTTAAAACCCAGGGTGCAAACACCAACACCAGTCACAGACACTCATACCACTACATCTGTCACCAATGCCCAAATTTAGGCAATGATTAACGAAGGCGTTACTGCTGCACTGGCAGCACGTGATGCAACCAGGAATGGCGATGATAGCCATACTTCAGGAACGGGTGCCAGAAGGCCTGTGCAAGTTGCTCGTGAATGCACCTACCCGGACTTCCTAAAATGCCAACCCTTGAACTTCAAGGGCACTGAGGGAGTGGTTGGACTCACTCAGTGGTTTGAAAAGATGGAGTCTGTTTACAGCATAAGCAACTGTATAGTAGCATGCCAGGTCAAATTTGCTACGTGTACCCTGCAAGGAAATGCTCTTACATGGTGGAACTCCCATGTTAAGACCACTACTCCTGAAGCTGCCCATGCAATGCCATGGAGGACACTGAAAAAGATGATGACAGACAAATTACTGCCAAGGGGCGAAATTTAGAAGCTGGGTTTGAAAGGGTTGGAATTTGAAGGTGAAGGGTACCGATGTGGTAAACCTAAGACAATGTTTCCAAGAATCTTGGCACTAATGTAGCGATCGGATGTTTCGAAGAAAATAAACCAAGTTGACGAATATGTCGGTTTGGCTTGCCCGACATAATCACATGGCAGTACTTTTTGTGATGGCAACTAGCCAAAACTTTGCAGGATGCAATTGAGTACGCCACTGAAATATGGACAAGAAAGATCATCACTTGGGTTCCGACGTCGGGCTGACAACAAAATAAAAGTCTGACTGACACCGCCAGGAACAACCAGACATCAGCAATGCAAAACATGAGAAAAACACTGGAAGAGAAGGGGGGGGAACTTATATGCGCAGGAAATGGTGACTGAGACATACGAAGGGCCCTAGACCTCTGATGTTCAAATGTAGACTATCACATGATGCGTCCTTGTGCTCCCAAATGCCACAAGTGCAACCTATTTGGTCATTTATCTCGTGACTGCAGGAATCCCCAAATGTCACATAGGGTATCTGAGGGTATGTTTTGGAATGTGGTGCCTAGGGCTTCAAGAAGGATTGTCCAAAACTGAAGAACAACAACAACCGGGGTAATTGGGTTGGAAATGCCAAGGCTCGGGCAAAGGTGTATGCAGTGGGAAATGCAGGGGCAAACCCGGACAACAATGTCACCACGGGTACGTTTCTCTTAAACAACCGCTATGCATCTATTTTATTTGATACCGGTGTCGATAGGAGTTTTGTATCTACTGCATTTAGCTCCCGAATTGTTATCACTCCAACAGCATTAGATCATGATTATAATGTCGAACTAGCCGAGGGTGTGAATTGTTGGGTTAAACACTATTATCCAGGGTTGTACGTTAAATTTCTTAAATCATCCTTTCAACATAAACCTAATGCCCGTAGAACTAGGTAGTTTTGACGTGATAATTGGTATGGATGGTTGGCAAAAACGTACATGCCGTATTGATCTGTGCGGAAAAGAATGATCGTTCGTATCTCCTTTTGGAGGATGAAATTTAATCGTTCGAGGTGATGGACGCAGACAATGAAACGGGACCCGATTAAAACATCATCTCTTATACTAAGGCTCAAAGAGTATTTATCGAAGGGATGTCAGTATTCGCTTAGCAATATCACCGCCAACACCAAAGACAAAGACAAGTCAAAGGGGAAACGACTTGTAAGATGTGCCAGTCTTTAGTTGTTCAAGAATTTCTAAAGTTTTTCCTGATGGACTTGCCAGGTATACCACCCACTCGACAAAGTGGAGTTCGAATTGATTTGGTTACCTGGTGCTAACCTGTATCCGGGCACCATATAGATTCAGCACCGTCAAAATGAAGGAGACTAGCGAGGCATCTACAGGAACTTACGGACCAAAGGCTCATAAGACCAAGTTCCTCACCTTGGGGAGCTCCGGTTCTGTTTGTAAGAAGAAAGATGGGTCTTTTCGGTATCATCGATATATAGGGAATTTGATCAAAAATTGACAGTGAAAGACCGTTACCCCACTCCCAAGGATCGATGACCTATTCGACCAGCTTGCAAGGGTCGAGTATTTATTCAAAGATCGATCTGAGGTCAGGGTATCACCAGTTGAGAGTTCGAGAAGAAGACATTCCCAAGACTGCATTCAGGACTCGATACGGTCACTATGAATTCCAAGTCATGCCTTTTGGTTTGACTAATGCTCCGGCCGTGTTCATGGGACCTTATTGAACCGGGTGTGTAAAAACCATATCTGGACCAAGTTTGTAATTTTCTTTCATCGATGTTTTTTAACATTTTGATCTACTCAAAAGTAAGAAGGAACATGAGAACCACTAGGCAGATCTTGAAATTACTTAAGAAGAGAAGAATTGTACGCCAAGTTCTCCAAGTGTGAATTCTGGATCTCCAAGGTACAATTCCTCGGTCACGTGATTGACTGTCGAGGTATTCACGTTGACCCTGCCAAGATTGAATCTATCAAAGATTGGGCGTCTCCTAAAACACCAACATAGATCGCCAATTGTTTGGGCCTTGCCGGCTATTATAGAAGATTCATCAAAGGGTTTTCAAAGATCGCCAAGTCAATGACCGAATAACCCAGAAAGTGTCAATCTGATTGGTGGGGCGATAAACAAGAAGCAGCTTTTCAACTGTTAAAGCAGAAGCTGTGCATTGCACTAATCATGGCCTTACCTAAGGGAAGCGAAGATTTCATCGCATACTGCGATGCTTTAAAGAAGGGTTTGGGCGCTGTATTAATGCAAAGAGAAAAGGTGATTTTTTAATCATCACGTCAGTTAAATAATTCATGAAAAGAATTATTACGGACTCTGATTTAGAACTTGGGGCAGTAGTGTTCGCTCTAAAGATTTGGAGGCACTATCTGTACGGAACCAAGTGCACGGTGTTCACTGATCACAAGAGTTTACAACACATTCTTGATCAGAAGGAATTAAATATGAGGCAACGTCGCTGGTTAGAGTTGCTGAGTGATTACGATTGCGAAATTCGTTATCACCCAGGGAAGGCGAATGTTGTTGCTGATGCTCTGAGCAGGAAGGAACGAGAACCACTAAGGGTTCGGGCCTTAGTGATGACTATTGGCTTGGATCTTCCTAAACAAATCTTGAAAGCTCAGACTGAAGCACGAAAGCCGGAGAACATCAAGAAGGAGATCGTTGAGGTCTGTTGGTGAGAATTCAAAAGATCCGGAGAAACTTAGAACGGAAAAGTTGGAACCACGTGCGGATAGAACTCTGTGCTTAAATGGCAGGAGTTGGTTACCATGTTATGGCGACTTAAGGACTGTGATCATGCACGAGTCCCACAAGTCTAAATACTCTATTCATCCGGGTTCTGACAAAATGTACCAGGATATAAAGAAACTATACTGGTGGCCCAATATGAAAGCCAACATCGCCACTTATGTTAGCAAGTGTTTGACCTGTGCTAAGGTCAAGGCCCGAGACTATCATGAGCATCGGGTTTGTTTAGTGCAGCCCGAGGATACCTCAATGGAAGTGGTGAAAATCACGATGGATTTTGTCACGAAGCTTCCTAAGTCGTCACAAGGTTATGACACTATTTGGGTGATCGTTGACCGATTACAAAGTCTGCCATTTTTATGCCAATGAGGGAGGAAACGGATCCTATGGATAAACTGGACAAAGAATGTACCTAAAGGAGGTAGTCACGAAGCATGGAATACCTGTTTCAATTATCTGTGATCGTGACCCTCGGTTCGCATCAAATTTCTGGAAGTCACTTCAGAAGGCTTTGGGTACAAGTTTGGATATGAGTACTGCATATCATCCGCAAACCGACGGACAAAGCGAGAGAACCATCCAAACTCTCAAGGATATGCTACGTGCTTGCGTAATCGACTTTGGAAATGGTTGGGTTAAACATTTGCCATTAGTCGAGTTTTCATACAATAACAGTTATCATGCTAGCATTAAGGCTGCACCGTTTGAAGCACTTTATGGTCGAAAGTGTCGTTCACCCGTGTGTTGGGCCGAGGTTGGACAAGTTCAACTCACTGGTCCAGAATTAGTGCAAGAAACAACGGAGAGGATCATCCAGATCAAACAAAGGATTCAAACCGCTCGCGATCGACAAAAGAGCTACGCCGACTTAAAGCGTAAACCGATGGAATTTCAAGTTGGGGATAAAGTTATGCTTAAGGTTTCGCCTTGGAAAGGGGTCGTACGTTTTGGCAAACGGGGAAGTTAAACCCCAGATATGTCGGACCTTTCAAGGTGTTGAAAAAGGTTAGAGCCGTTGCTTACAAGCTTGAGCTTCCTCAAGAGCTGAGCAGGGTCCACAATATGTTTCATGTATCCAACTTGAAGAAATGTTATTCTGACGATCCATTAGTCGTTCCGTTGGAAGGACTCCAAGTGGATGACAAGCTCTATTTTGTTGAAGAGCCTGTAGAAATCATGGATCATGAAGTCAAACAATTGAGGTGAAGCCGTGTCCCAATTTTCAAGGTTCGATGGAACTCTAGGCGAGGTCTTGAGTTTACATGGGAACGGGAAGATCAATTCCAGAGAATTATTCCTACACTTTTCACCCAAGACTGCACCGTCGTCAAGTGCCGTGTCATAAGCCTTAAGGACAAGGCTCATTTAACGGGGGAAGACTATAATCCTCGTGTATCTTTGTTTTTAGGTATTGTACGACCATTATGTTATTCACAATTTTTTATTTTTAGGGTTTTACTGCGTTTGCTTTAAAACGTAATCGTTAAGCTAAATCGGTAAACTACAAAAGATATTCAATGTTAATGGGGCATTAAAAATTAAACATTTACATCAAGCAAGTGTTAAATTATTATTATGAGGATAATTATCAACTTTGTTCATCTTATTTTTATTGGTTACATAAAATGCTTACGTTTCGCGATAAAATGCGTTTTGGCATTCCCGGAAGCACCAAACACTTAACAATCTTAATAAATACCACGATTGTACTTCTATACACAAAAATAAGTCAAAATATCATTCATTATATTGGAGTATGTGGCCGACATTTGTAGGATAGGACCCAATGAAATATTCTAAGTGATATGACTTTTGCCCTAAATATCATGCTCTACAAGACAAAGATAATCAAGGGGACCATGCTTACACCTTTGTAAACCACTTGACCCAAATGCACTAGTGAACCTTCTTGAGGCTCTTCCTTGAGTCTCTTTGGTTAGTCTTTCAATTATATAAAGCTAGCAAGTAACACATAGATGTTCATTTACAAAATATAAACAAGAAAAATCTCTCCCATATCTCTCTTCTAAACCCACGACATCAAACCACCAACATACACAATCCATAGCTTGATTTTCTTTCACCATATTAGTGTTTATACATCATACTTAAGGTATTTTAAGGAGAATTGAAGGGTTGGTTAAGCTTTGAATAGGTTTTAACAAGATATTGCAAGATTAGGGGTTTGGTTGAAATTAGGGTTTTCAAGGGATAAAAGCTAGGGTTTCTTTGCTAAACAAGGGTTTAGATTTGGTTTTTCTTCATCCTCCTAAACATCAAGGTTATCTAAGAACCCTACTTCATTTACTTTCTTTGATTTATGCATATATTATGTTTATATACTTAAATCACCATTTAGGATACTTTTGAATATGTAAAATGAATTTTTACTTATTATCAATGTTGTGTGAACTTATTTACATGTTATATGGATGTTAATATCATGTTAAAAGGAATGTATAAGTGTTTTAATTTTGGTTAAGTATTAAATGTTAACGTACAAATTGGGTTTTATGTTAACTTAATAAGTAAAAGTGAAATGGTGGTAAATAACTGTTAATCTTGTTACCTTGACTCTCTTGGATACAATAACATGATATAATGGACTTTGTATATATGTATGACATTAAAGATATTAAAATGTTGTAAGTAGTTGTAACAAGGTGTTGAATAAAATATAAAAAAAAAAAAACTAAAAAATAAACCATAATTGTACCAAAAAATCAAGGCGCTTTTAAAACATGTTTTAATAACAAACTTCAAACTTGCTGTTTTGGTTCGAATTTAGTAACAACCATATTAGGTTTTATAAAGATAGTACATCTCATAAGGATTCCAAAATGATAAGAAACTCGAAAAACAGATTAATAACGAAGAAGATACACTAGTTACGAGTTTACGACGCTAAATACTTTATAAAACAAATTTAAAAAATAGAATTACTATTCATGGCAGTAACTTTATACTTTGTAAGACATCAATAATATGATAAACTTTTCAGAAATTGTACTTCGTGACGTGTTCAAAAGAATCGCTAAAAACGGAGCTATAACGAATAAGATACGACATTTACGGGTTTTGCGTTAATAAGTGAGATTTTGTAATGAACAGTAAAAACACTATTCACAACAGAATCTCAGAAACATAAAAATGCAATATTATGATTACTCATCTTAATACAAAATCGTGGGCGTAAGAAACACGAGAAACAGACTTAAAACGACAAAGTTATGTCATTTTTGCTAAAGGCGTAATTATAAACGTTTTTACTTTATAAATACGATTTCACTTAAACGAATAGATGGTGATATAGCTATATAGATATATATATATATATGTTATTAGTTATCAAAGTGCTATATTACTAGGGAATTTCATAATGAGGCCTCTTCGGGTGATTGGTATGACGAGTTGTTGGTTATACTCGATTTAATGTGTCCTAACTACTTTCGTATGTCATGACCTCTTAAATTATGATAGCCCGAACGATAGTACGATGATAACTATATAGGATTATATATGGTAGATGTTAGACAACGTACTTGAATACTGATTCGACCTATATTAACTAGGTTGCATTCAGGCGTTAGCGTGACGCGTTTTTATTTGGGATATTTTATTATCAATTTACGCTCGACTCAGAAGGTGAGTTCATAGCCCATGTTTTACAATTATAGATTTTTCAAGTTTTTGGTGGTGGAACATTGAATGTTTTACAGAATTGAACGTAGATGTACATTTTATCATGATTACGTTTTGCCTAAGTAGCGATTACCCACTTATGCCCATGAATCATGACACTTGTCAATTATTGGAGTGTTCTTGAGCGCGAATGATGTATAGATGGGATCTATTTGGGATTGACCTCCCGTTCGGGTAGACTATCTTTTCACTGAAATGTAACGTATATCTCATGTCGGACTTTTGGTATGTTAGGACTTCTGAACATCGAACAATTTTCACGGGCAATGTAGGCAATAATTATATATTGTATTCATTTATGTCGAGCTTCGGTGTCATGAGCTTAGGAAAATGTAATTACATTTTGTGATGTCTGCATCTGTTGCATTATCACGGGGAAAGTCTTGCGGTCCTGCTTATACATTTACATAAACCTATGAAATTCACCAACTTTATGTTGACGTTTTAAATGCAATGTTTTTCAGGAGATCATTAAGGCACGGGGTGCAAAAAGGATACATTGGTGGTTATGTTTTGGATGTCATGCATTAAAGATTTAGTCGCATTACCTTTTTGTATATCTATTATGGGCTGGAAATCTTTGTAATAATAACAAGTAAACAAGTGAAGCTTCGAGCTTTTGTAAACATTTTGTTAAATCCAATGTATCAGCTTTAAAATGACTTTTAATTGTCGTTCAATATATATCTTATGCTTGTGATCTGAGAAGTAACACGCCTCGGACCCTTATTCTGCTGCTTCCCAATTTGGGGGTGTTACAGATTGGTATCAAGAGCCAAGGTTATAGAGAACCAAGTCAAATGTTTTTGCTGGACTATAACCGTTTTCAAACATTGCATTCATACTAAGGGGTTTTTACGGGACACACTAGTTGTTGCATTAGTTAGTTATACCAGATGCATTCATAATTGATATACGTGTTTATAAGATATTATGTATATAAGGATAAGAGTCTTATATTAGCATACTTATATAAGCTACTTTTGATTTCAGATATTATCATGTCAGATTCTAAACATTCTACAATTACATACACATCAGTATCCATTCCAGTTGAGGACGATTCAGACATTGGTTCACCAGGAGTCGATGGACCACCTATTAGGCCAGAGGACCCATATGCTTACATAATGGCTGCTTATCAGGTTCCACCATCGCCTGACTACATACCTGGCCCTGAGGAGCCGCAGTCACCTCCCCCACTGGACTTTGTTCCTGAGCTGATGTACCCTAATTACATGCCACAGGAGGATGAGATACTCCCGGCCGAGGAGCAGCCACTACCTGTTGCTGCCTCACCCACTGCAGATCCACCAGGATATGTTCTTGGGTCTGATTCGGAGGAGGACGATGAGGATCCCGAGGAGGATCCCGCTAATTACCCTACTAATAGGGATGATGATGATGATGAGGAGGAGGAGGAGGAGCACCCAGCTCCGGTCGACTCTGTCCCACCTGTACACCGTATGACTGCCAGGATATCTATCCGGGATGAGCCATCCTTATCACTTCCTCCTAGGGAAGAGGTCGAGAGACTTCTTGCCTTAACCACCCCACCACCATCACCACTTACTC
Organism: Tanacetum coccineum; assembly: GCA_026074375.1. NCBI lineage: Eukaryota > Viridiplantae > Streptophyta > Magnoliopsida > Asterales > Asteraceae > Tanacetum > Tanacetum coccineum. The sequence goes on from BQNB010001072.1 coordinate 44,386, forward strand.
CACTATCATCTCCTTTACCACATATACCATCTCCCTCATTTCCAGCATCACCACCTGCTAGTCCTATTCTCCTGTTGGGCTATCAGGCTGCTATGATCCGGCTAAGAGCCGAGACACCATCCACTTCTCCTCCATTACCACTACCTACTTCATCACCACCTTTGTAGTTGCTATCTTCTGACCATAGGACAAACATGCCCGAGATTACACTACCACCTCGAAAGAGGTTGGGTATTGACCTTGGTCCTAGGTACGAGATTGGAGAGAGTTCAGCTACAGCTGCCACTAGACCAATTGGAGGTCGTAAGGCAAACTATGGGTTTGTCGGTACTATGGATACCGAGATTAGACGACAGAGAGCCGAGGAGGTTGGCTATGGGATTAGAGATGTTTGGGTGGACCCGAGAGAGGCTGTTGAGGAGGTAGCACCGATGAACCTTGAAGGGGTCAATGCTAGGGTGACTGAGCTTATTGCAGTCCAAGAGCAGGACACGCAGGATATCTATGTTGTGATAGAGGATACTCAGGACAAGCAGACCCAGATATATCAGAGTGTTGAGACATTGTTTGATGATAGTCAGTACCATAATGAGACTGCACGACTACTAGATCAGGAGGCTCTGGTTTCCCGAGAGGAATGGGGACGCTCCATAGAGGTTAGCTATATGACACGTTTAGAGATTTTGACATTATGTTCTGTAGTGCTGGGTCAGCAGGCAGTGATTTCACAGTTGCAGGCAGCTGACCGTAGGAGTCAGGTTGTGACTTCAGAGATGCTACAGGCAGACCACCAGAGGCAGGTCCAGTTGGCTGAGGCATTAAAGTTGCTGAAAGGACTACAGACTCAGATGGTCGAGTTTTAGAGATAGCATGGACCCGCAAAAGGTCCAGCACAACCTGATGCACCAGGAGAGGCTGGTAGCAGTTCCTAGATTTGGTTATGTAGTAGCTATGCTATGCAGCCTGTTAAGTATTATGGGTTATTCCCAGCTAGCAGACTGTATAGATCTTTTGTTTTGTTTAGCTACCCAATATAGGTCTTTTGTTCAGGTATTATCTATCTTGTACAGCATACTAAGTGTTACGGGTATATCCCGGCTAGTATGGCTTTAGGTTGTTTCTTTTGTCTTGTAACCTAAGTGTAGTAATCATCTTGTATCTGAACCGAACATGTATGTTTTTCCAAGTTATATATGAAATGGACGGATTACGTTATCTATGAAATCAAATTTATTATAAATGAATGTCGATTTGGTTATACCATGGTTAATTTCAATAACAGTTGTACACTTCACTGTGTGATGTGATCTCGTTTTATTTAATGTGTATATGTTATGTCATAGTTATGATTTTATGAAATCTAACGGGTATTATGTTTTCTTGTGATTTCAAGAAAATGGCACCAAAGAGAAGGACCACGAGGTTAAACCCAGGTGCAACACCAACACCAGTCACAAACACTCATACCACTACATCTGTCACCAATGCCCAAATTCAGGCAATGATTAACGAAGGCGTTACTGCTACACTGGCAGCACGTGATGCAACCAGGAATGGCGATGATAGCCATACTTCAGGAACGGGTGCCAGAAGGCCTGTGCAAGTTGCTCGTGAATGCACCTACCCGGACTTCCTAAAATGCCAACCCTTGAACTTCAAGGGCACTGAGGGAGTTGTTGGACTCACTCAGTGGTTTGAAAAGATGGAGTCTGTTTACAGCATAAGCAACTGTACAGTAGCATGCCAGGTCAAATTTGCTACGTGTACCCTACAAGGAAATGCTCTTACATGGTGGAACTCCCACGTTAAGACCACTACTCCTGAAGCTGCCCATGCAATGCCATGGAGGACACTGAAAAAGATGATGACAGACAAATACTACCCAAGGGGCGAAATTAAGAAGCTGGAGTTTGAAATGTGGAATTTGAAGGTGAAGGGTACCGATGTGGTAACCTATAGCCAACGTTTCCAAGAACTGGCACTAATGTGCGATCGGATGTTTCCGGAAGAAATAGACCAAGTTGAGAAATATGTCGGTGGCTTGCCCGACACGATCCATGGCAGTGTGATGGCAACTAAGCCAAAAACTATGCAGGATGCCATTGAGTTCGCCACTGAACTCATGGACAAGAAGATCAACACTTGGGCTGAACGTCAGGCTGACAACAAAAGAAAGTCTGATGACACTGCCAGGAACAACCAGAATTAGCAACCAAACAAAAGACAAAACACTGGAAGAGCTTATGCCGCAGGAAATGGTGACAGGATACCATACGAAGGGCCTAGTCCTCTGTGTTCCAAATGTAACTATCACCATGATGGTCCTTGTGCTGCCAAATGCCACAAGTGCAACCGATTTGGTCATTTATCTCGTGACTGCAGGAATCCCCCAAATGTCAACACTGAGGCTAATCAGAGGGTTTGTTTTGAATGTGGTGCTTAAGGGCATTTCAAGAGGGATTGTCTAAAATTGAAGAACAACAACAACCGAGGTAATTGGGTTGGAAATGCCAAGGCTCAGGCAAAGGTGTATGCCGTGGGTAATGCAGGGGCAAACCCGGACAACAATGTCGTCACGGGTACATTTCTCTTAACCGCTATGCATCTATTTTATTTGATACCTGTGCCGATAGGAGTTTTGTATCTACTGCATTTAGCTCCCGAATTGTTATCACTCCAATGACATTAGATCATGATTACAATGTCGAACTAGCCGACGGGCGATTTATTGGGTTAAACACTATTATTCGGGGTTGTACGTTAAACTTCTTAAATCATCCTTTCAACATAGATCTAATACCCGTAGAAATCGGTAGTTTTGACGTGATAATTGGTATAGATTGGTTGGCAAAGTACCATGCCATTATTGTCTGTGCAAAGAAGATCATTCGTATTCCTTTTGGAGATGAAACTTTAATCGTTCGAGGTGACGGAAGCAGCAATGAACACGGGACTCGATTAAACATCATCTCGTGTACTAAGGCTCAAAAGTATTTAACGAAGGGATGTCATGTATTCTTAGAAAATATCACCGCAACCAAAGAAAAAGATAAGTCAAAGGGGAAACGACCTGAAGATGTGCCAGTTGTTCAAGAATTTCTTGAAGTTTTTCCTGAGGACTTGCTGGATATACCACCCACTCGACAAGTGGAGTTTCGAATCGATTTGGTACCTGGTGCTACACCTGTAGCACGGGCACCATATAGATTAGCACCGTCCAAAATGAAGGAACTAGCGGAGCAACTACAGGAACTTACTTGACAAACTTTAATAAGACTACGTTCCTCACGTCTGGGATCTCTGGTTCTATTTTGTAAAGGAAGAAAGATGGGTCCTTTCCGGATGTGTATCATTACAGTAATTGTTACAAACTGACATGAAGAACCGTTACCCACTCCCAGAGGAACGATGACCCTATTCGACCACTTGTCAAGGATTAGTAATTATTCAAAGATCGATCTAAGGTCAGGGTATCACCAGTTGAGAGTTCGAGAAGAAGACATTCCCAAGACTGCATTCAGGACTCGATACGGTCACTATGAATACCAATCATGTATTTTTGGTTTGACTAATGCTCCGCCGTGTGCATTGGACGTTATGAACCTGGTGGAGTAAACCGTATCTGGACCAAGTTTGTAATTGTCTTCATCGATGACATTTTTGAATCACTCCAAAAGTAAGAAGGAACATGAAGAACCCCTTAAGGCAAAATCATAAAATTGCTTAAGAAGGAAGAATTGTACGCCAAGTTCTCCAAGTATGTGAATTATGGAACTCTAGGGGTACATTTCCTCGTCACAGTGATTGACTGTCGAGGTATTCACGTTGACCCTGCCAAGATTGAATCTATCAAAGATTGGGCGTCTCCTAAAACAACCAACAGAGATCACCATTTTTGGGGCCTTGCCGCTATTATAAAGATTCATCGAAGGGTTTTCAAAGATCGTCAAGTCAATGACCAAACTAACCTAGAAAGGTGTCAAGTTTGATAGGGTCGATAAACAAGAAGCAGCTTTTCAACTGTTAAAGCAGAAGCTGTGCAGTGCACCAATCCTAGCCTTACCTGAGGGAAGCAAAGATTTCATCGCATACTGCGATGCTTCAAAGAAGGGTTTGGGCGATGTGTTGATGCAAAGAGAAAAGGTGATTTCTTATGCATCACGCCAGTTAAAAATTCATGAAAAGAACTATACGACTCATGATTTAGAACTTGGAGCAGTAGTGTACGCTCTAAAGATTTTGAGGCACTATCTGTACGGAACCAAGTGCACGGTGTTCACTGATCACAAGAGTTTACAACACATTCTTGATCAAAAGGAATTAAATATGAGGCAACATCGCTGGTTAGAGTTGCTGAGTGATTACGATTGTGAAATTCGTTATCACCCAGGGAAGGCGAATGTTGTTGCTGATGCTCTGAGCAGGAAGGAACGAGAACCACTAAGGGTTCGGGCCTTAGTGATGACTATTGGCTTGGATCTTCCTAAATGTTTACATCAAGCAAGTGTTAAATGATTATTATGAGGATAATTATCAACTTTGTTCATCTTATTTTTATTGGTTACGTAAAATGCTTACGTTTCGCGATAAAATGCGTTTCGGCATTCCCGGAAGCACCAAAACCTATCTACGCTTAAGCAAATACCCACGATTATACCCAATACACAAAATAATCAAAATATCATCATATAAATGTGTATGTGGCCGGATTTCAAGTGATAGGACCAAGTAATATCTTGTTTGCATGACTACTCTCCATAATATCTAGATATTATGAATATCAAGGGAACAAAGCCTTACACCTTCACATGTACTTGACCAATTGCCCTAGGAACCTTCCTTGAGTCCTTGGTCAAGTATATAATGCCTAATCTAGCAAGTAAACACATATCTTCCATTTTCCAAAGTGTAAACAAGAAAAATCTCTCCCTTTCTCTCTTACAATAGCCATGGCTCAAAACTCATAACATACATAATCCATAGCTTGATTTTCTTTCACTATATTAGTGTTTATGCATCATACTTAAGGTATTCTAAGAAGAATTGAAGGGTTGGGTTAGCTTTTGAAGAGGTTTAAAACAAGATATTGCAAGATTGGGTTTTGTTGAAATTAGGGTTTTTACCTTATATTTTCAAGCCAAGGTTATTAATCATAAGTGTTTGATTGTTATTCTTTTCTCTACTCATCTACACAAGGTTATTTAAAAGCTTAATCATTTCATAACTAAGATTTTATGTGGTCATTGCCCTCTATTTAGCAAAATCACCATCTAAGATTACTTTTGAATATTATAATGAAATTTTTACATATATTAATGTTTTTGTAACTTATTTACATGTTATAATGGGATGGCAATAACATGTTAAAAGGAATGATATAAGTGTTTTAACACGTAGTTAAGTATAACATGTATAAGTACATACAAATTAGGGTTTTTTTTTTATGTTTAACCTAAATCAGTTACAAGTGAAAATGGTGTAAATAACATGTTAATCTTGTTATCTTGGACTCTCTTGGACAAAGTATGATCTAATGGATTTAATATATGTATGACATAAGATAAAATTGTTGTAAAGTATTTATAACAAGGTGTTAAAGCTTAATGGTACAAAAATCAAGCTTAAAACATGTTTTAATAACAAACTTCAAACTTGCTGTTTTGGTTCGAAATTTTAACTATCCATATTAGGTTTTATAAAGATAGTACATCTCATAAGGATTCCAAAATGATAAGAAACTCGAAAAATGGACTAATAACGAAGAAGATACACTAGTTACGAGTTTATGACGCTAAATACTTTATAAAACAAATTTTATAAAAATTACTATCATGGCAGTAAACTTATACATTGTAAACAAATCAATAATATGATCAAAAAGTTCAATTTTACGAGAACGAGTTCGAAAGAATCGCAAAAAACGGAGCTTATAACGAATAAGATTGACACTAAAACGCGGTTTTAACCCTTAATTAAAATTATAAATAACGATTTTATAAGCGGTATGAATAGTAAAACGACATATCATCACAGAATCTCAACAAACCTAAAAATGTGATTTGTATGATTCACGTTCTCGTCTTAATACGAAAGCGTTGGGCGAAAGAATACGAGAGAAACGGACATAAAACGACAACGTTTAATTGGTCATGTTTTGCTAAAGAGGCGTAAATATAAACTTTTTAACTTTACAAATACAATTTCACTTAAACAGAATAGATGTGATTTATGCTATAAAGAAAAAATATGTTTTATTATTTAACAAAGTGCTATAGTATACTAGGGAATTCATAATGAGGCTTCTTCGGAAGGCGTATTGACAGAGTTTTTTGGATTTACGATTAAAGTGTCCCCTAACATCCTCGTACGTCGTGTCATGACGCTCTAAAATTATGATACCCGAACGATAGTACGATAACTAAATATGTATATAATGATTGTTGTTTAGACAACCGTACTTTCATACTGATTCGACTCTATAAACTAGGTTGGCATTCGGCATTAAAGCGTGACGCATTTTATTTGGGATAATTATATTATCAATTTACTCACACAAGGTGAGTTCATAGCCCCCATGTTTTACAATTATTAATTTACAAGTTTTTTTGTGGTGAAGAAACATATGCAAGTTTTTACAAATGACGCAAGAGTGCCTTTTATCAAGATTATGTCTTGCCTAAGCAGCGATACACCACTATCCCATAATCATCAACTGTCAATTACTGGAATGTGAGCGCGAAAATAATATAGATAGATCTATTCAGGTATTGACCTCCCCGTTCGGGAGACTAGTTATCACTGGAAACGAACGAAATATCATGTCAGATTTATGGATAATACGGATTTAGAACATCATCACGGGAATGTGAGGCAATATTTGATATATTTATTCATTTATGTCGAGCTATGTGTCATTAGCCTTAAGGAACACTAATTTATATTTTGGTGATGTTGCAACTGTTGCCTTCTCACGGGAAATTCTTTGCGGTCCTGGCATATACATGTCATATAACCTATGAAATTCACCAACTTTATGTTGACCTTTAAATGCAAATGTTTTTTCAGGGAGGTCATTAAGCACGAGGTGCGAAGGATACAATGTGGTTGATATTTTGAAGTCAACATTAAAGATTTTAGTCGCATTACATTTTGAGTATATCTGGTTATGGGCTGGAAATCTTTTTAATAATAACAAGTAAACAAGTAAAGCTTCAGTGTGATTTATAACACATCTTTTAATTAAATCCACGGTAATCAGTTTAAAGCACATTGTTGTCGTTCTTAATTCAATTGAATTATTGATCTGAGAAGTAACACGCCCCGGACCCTTATTCTGCTGCGACCCAAATTGGGGGTGTTACACACGATCTCCAACTTGAAATTCTAAAGGCTTCCGTCTTATATTGGCATAACTTCTTGGCATGATAACTGTTATTGTAAGAGAATTCCACCAATGGTAAGTGTCTTTCCCATCCTTTTCCAAAGTCTATGACACATGCACGAAGCATGTCTTCGAGTGTTTGGATGGTTCTTTCACTTTGTCCAACAGTTTCAGGATGATATGCCGTACTCATGTCTAATTAAGTACCCAAGGCATTTTGTAATGATTGCCAGAATCTGGATGTGAAATGACTGTCACGATCCGAGATGATAGATATTGGCACACCATGTCGGGAGACTATTTCTTTGTTGTACAACTTGGTAAGGGTTTTCATACTATTTGTCTCTCAGGTAGGTATGAAATGTGCAGATTTTGTAAGGCGATCGACAATGACCCAAATTGTGTCATGACCGTTTGATGTTTTGGGAAGTTTTGTAATAAAGTCCATTATTATTCTTTCCCATTTCCACATAGGAATCTCTGGTTGTACCAGTAAGCCGGATGGCTTCTGACATTATGCCTTAACTCTTGAACATGTCAAACATTTGCCAACATATTCTGCGATGATTGCCTACATGTTAGGCTACAAATAGAGTTTCTTTAGATCTTGGTACATTTTGTCAGAACCTAGGTGAATGGAATACTTTGATTTATGAGACTCATGCATGATTAAGTCTCTCAAACCACCGAAAAGTGGTAGCCAACTTTGATTTTTGATACAACGATTTCCATCAGGGCGAATTTCAAATGATTTATCCATCCCTCGTAGGTTTTCGGCTTTGATGTTTTCTTCCTTGATTGCTTTGGTTTGAGCTTCGAGGATTTGAGTTGGTAATTTTAGATGAATGGTCATGATTAATGATCTGATTCAGAGTGGTTCCTTTCGGCTTAAGGCATCTGCTATGACATTTGCTTTTCCAGGATGGTAGCGGATCTCACAATTGTAATATGCAAGTAATTCTGACCAACAGCGTTGCCTCATGTTTAATTCTTTCTGATAAAGAATATGTTGAAGGCTTTTGTGATCAGTGAAAATTGTACACTTTGTACCGTATAGATAGTGTCTCTAGATTTTAAGAGCGAATATGACTGCTCCTAATTCAAGATCATGAGTGGTGTAGTTTTCTTCGTGAGGCTTGAGTTGTCGAGACGCATATGCAATGACTTTTTCTTTTTGCATTAATACTGCTCCTAGACCTTGAAGAGATGCATACAGTAAACGACAAAGTTATCGTTTCCTTCAGGTAATGCTAAGATTGGAGCTTCACAAAGTTTTTGTTTTAGCAATTGGAAATCCGTCTCTTGATCTTCTTCCTAGATATACTTCTTGTTTTTCTGGGTTAATTAAGTCAAAGGCTTTGCAATTTTTGAGAAACCTTGGATGAATCTTCGGTAATTGCCGGCGAGTCCTAAGAATTGACAAACTTCTGTGGGTGTAGTGGGAGATGCCCAGTTCCTAACTGCTTCAATCTTGGGGGGTCAACATGAAGTCCTTGACTATCAATTAAGTTTCCAAGAAATTGCACCATGCAGATTCAGAAATCACACTTGGAGAACTTGGCATATAGTTTCTCTTTTCTGAGTAATTCTAGGATTATTCTCAGATGATTTGCGTGTTCTTCTTCGTTACGAGAGTAGATGAGAATATCATCAATGAATACTATCACAAATTTATCCAAGTATGGTTTACACACACGATTCATGAGATCCATGAATACAACAGGTGCGTTAGTTAAACCAAATGTCATAACTTGAAATTTATAGTGTTTGTATCTTGTTCTGAAAGCAGTCTTAGGAATATCTTCATCCCTCACTCTCAGTTGATGATAACCTGATCTTAGGTCAATTTTTGAGTAGACACTTAAACCTTGAAGTTGGTCGAATAAGTCATCGATTCTGGGTAATGGGTAACGATTCTTTACAGTAAGTTTATTCAACTCCTGGTAATCGATACACATTCTGAAAGATCTGTCTTTCTTTTTAACAAATAAGACAGGAGCTCCCCAGGGTGAAGTACTTGGTCGTATAAAACCTCGGTCTGACAATTCTTGAAGTTGATTAGATAGTTCCTGCATTTCTGAAGGAGCTAATCTATAAGGTGCGCGGGCTATAGGTGCTGCTTCGGGAATTAGATCGATTTGAAATTCTACTTGGCGAATGGGAGGAAGGCCAGGTAGATCTTCAGGAAAAACTTCTGGGAATTCTCTAACTACTGGGATATCTTCTAGTCTTTTCTCGTCTGACTTCTTCTTCATTACTTGGGCTACGAAAACTTGACATCCTCTGGATATATACCTATTGGTTTTTATACAGGATATGAGGCTTAGTCGAGTTTTACTTCGATCACCTCGAATGATCAAAGTTTCATTGTCAATAGGAATGTGAACGACTTTCTCGTCACAGAGAATTTTGGCATGATACTTGGACAACCAGTCCATACCGATGACAACGTCAAAACTACCGAGTTTAATCGGCATGAGATCGATTTCAAAAGATTGATTTAGCAAGGTTAAGGTGCAACCCTGGATAACGGTGTTTGTGCTTACTAGGTTTCCGTCAGCCATTTCGATATCGTAAAAGGTATCTATTGTAATAGGCGGGATATTTAGCATAGAGGCAAGAGATGTGGATATGAAGCTTTTATCGGCTCCGGAATCAAATAATACTCTAGCTAAATGTTGGTTTAGGAGAAACATACCCGTAACTACGTTCGGGTCTTGATGAGCATTCCTATCCCTTAGCATGTAGGCTCTTCCCTGGGCATTGATGTTGGTCTTTCGGCACTGATTTGTATAATGCCCTTTTTCTCCACAGGCATGACAAATAACAGTCACTGGTAGTTGATTACTTCCAGTGGCTGGCCTCTTGTTTTGGCAGTTCTTGGTCAAATGGCCCACCTTGTTGCAAGTATTACACTTAACAGTACAAGGTCCGGTGTGATGGAGATCACATTTTCTACATAATGGGAGGTTTCCGGCATACCTATTGTTCTCAGCAGGAGTGGCAGCATACAATACGCTTTGACACTTCTTGCCTTCGGTTTTCTATTGTGGGTTGGTGATTATATGTAGTGGTTGTTAGAGTTGGTGAATACGGTAGTTGTTGTGTTGGTTGCGGTAATGTTGTTGTTGAAAGTTCTTCTGTCGTCTAAACTTTTCGTTTATAATCACTTGATACTTGCACAAAGGTGTGGCTTTGGTTATCTGATCATTAGCCCTTTGGGCTATGTTAATGGGCTTCATTCTACAAGTTTGAGGTTTAGCAGGCGGTAACTTTCCTTCAATACTTCTAGTAACCCTCCGAGAAGGCCTTCCAGTAGTTTCTCGTGTTTGGTACCATGTTCGGGCAAAAGAACTGATAATTATTGGAATCTTCTAACATAAGGTTTGAGATCATTTCCCTTTACAGTCAGATTGTAAAGTTCATCTTCCATCTTTCTGACTTTATTTAGAGGACAATATTTGTTTGTCAAGAGCCTTTTTAACTCAGTCCAGGTGATTTAATTGGCTTGATCTACTCCCGTAGGTTGGGCATATGCATTCCACCAAGACAAGGCATCATCAGTAAGGGTACCAGTAGTAAATGTTACTTTGTTTTCCTCGGCACATTTCCTTCGAGAGAATACTGATAATCGTGATTCGTTCAAACCAGCAATGAGCGCTAAACTGCCACCTTCCGTACCATTGAAGTAGAAAGGTTGATAGCTTATGAATTCTTTGTAGTTTCCCGTTTTTGCTACAGGAATTCCAGTAGGACCAGTGTTCCTGTTAAGATTACAAGTACCTGCCATTGTTGCAGCTTGTGCTTCCATAGCCGCGGTGACACTGTCAGCAACTAGTTTCTTAATGGCAGCTTGAGTCATGGATGGTGCTTCAGATGTTGACGTCCTTTTGGGAGGCATTCTATCAACATAAGACAACACGTAGTAAGAATGATATCACAAGTCACACTTCTAATAAACAAATAGGTTTAAACAGGCTCAATCATCAATGTATAAGGTCGATGCAATAAAATAAAACATTTGTCACAATAGTGATATCGAACTCATAGAAAATTCATATCAATAAGTATCTATTACATTATTTAAAGTCAGGTGTATGATTCATAATGATGATTGACGGATATGATGATGCATGAGAGATAAATTAAGTCGGTAATATTGAAATAACACGGTATATAACGGGATTGCCATTGTATTATATCACGAACAACTTGCCTTTGTACTATACATAGTCAAGATTTGACAAGTGTTTTTATTTATACCACACATCTCGTGGCTAGGTTTTAATAAAAGCGATAACTAAGATCTAATCTAATTGTTGGGAAATACAAGTCAAAAGGTCAACGTACTGCTAAGTAGAAGGTCAAAGTACTGCTAAGTTGAAGATCAAAGTACTGCCTTCTTAGTATGGAAAAGTCAACGTACTGCCGTTGTTAAAGGAACTTTGAAAGATTAACGGTTACAGTAGTAGTTATCATGTAACAGTTAAATTAGTGATTAGTATTAATTAGTATTTGTGTCATACAAGGACTGTACACCTACTAGAGTTATCCTTATGTTTATAAAAGGATCTCTAGGAAGGCATTAGAAAGACACAGAGAACAACAACAAAACAACAAAAAGCATTAGTTAGTGGTATTAGAGATTAGTATTGTATTAGGGATCTGCAATCTTAGGCAGATTCAAAGTGTGATAATACAAATCGTTGGATAAACTATTGTGTGTTCTTCTTGATACTGTTACATTTCCGCTTAGTTTAATTGGTATTACATCAGTGTTTCATTGTTATCGACTTGGATTTATTCAAGGAAGTAACATCCTTTACAGGCTAAAGGCTTATTATACTAAGGTATATCGATCCTACAAGTGGTATCAGAGCCTGTGGAGAGACTCTGATCTAGAAGAACTTTAAATCATTCGAAAACTTTCCAAACTCCAAAAGATGTCTGAAGCTGATTCTATCCCTCCCACCTCATCAGTTACTGCACTAAGAATCCCAATGATCAAGAAGGGTGAATATGACCTATGGTCCATGAAGATGCGACAGTAAAATTACCATCACTGATCATATACTGTGGGATAAAATTCACCAATGGAGACCAACCACAACTGATCCTTCCTGCATTTATCAGCACACAAAAACTTCACTTGCTGCCACAGCAAGAAAGAAACACTGAGAAAAGCTCTAACATATTGCTTTCTACAATACCTGATAGACATCTCTTAGTTTTCACATGATGCCACAAATGCAAAACCTTATGGTCAGCCATAAAAGCAGATTTGCAGGAATGAAGCATCAACGGACGATGCAAAAGAATCTTTTGAAACAACAATTCGAGACCACGTTTCTATCGGATCTAGAGAAGACTAGATCCAGACATACGAAAAGGTTTCAGAACATTTCTTAGTATGCATGAATTATCTGAATGCTAAGTGTGTAATGAAGATGCGAATTTGAAGTTTCTAAAGAAGTTTACCATCTGTGTGGGCATGTATTGCTGACAAAGATTACAGTGACAACCTGGATTGGATGAATGGAGTTTTGATGATCTCTATAACAACTTGAAGTGTAAGAGCAATGAATTGAAGGTGTTTCAAATTCAAGCTCCACAAAATATTTTGCTTTTCTGTCCAACTAAATCAAAGAGGCAGGACTTTGAAAAACAACGTTACTAGCTTGAACCCAGCAAATATCCCAAAAGGATATACTCAGGCTCCCACAAGCAAGGTGCAAACTACTCCTAACTTTGCCTTCCCACTCTTATGAAATCATATGTTCTGTTCTTTGCCAAACAAGCATCTATCCTACAACTCATGATGATAAACCTGCTGCAAATTGATGAGGATGCTATGGAAGAAATTGACATCCGATGGGCAGGTGCTTATGATAAGTGCAAGGATAAGGAATTTTATGTGGAAACCATGAAGACCATTGACCTCAAGCTAAAGAAAAGGAATGACCTTTGATAAGTCAAAGATGAATGCTTTTAATTGTCAAAAAGTTGGGTCATTTTCCTAGGGATGCAGATTTTGCTAAATATCAACAAACAGAGCAAATGGTGTAATGAAAAAGAAGGATTGTGGCTAATTGAAGATTCAAACTCAAAAAGCCTTGGTGGGCAATAGACAACAATGAAAAGCGACATGGACCAAGGAATTTGATGCTGAACTATTGGACATTTGCTCTATGGGCACTGACTGAAGTTGAACAAGATGAATGGAGCAATGGAGTTTATGCAGAACATGTGAACTTTGGACAAGATGGACTTGGTGATTTTGACTGGAGCAACAAAGCTAATGATACACCAGTGTCTCTAGCTTTGATGGCTACAAACTCAGAGGTACCTTACTGTTCCAAATGTAGTAAATCTTATAAACAATTGCTTGCAAACTATCAAACTGAAAGAGACAACTTTCAAAAGGCTAGGTCTAATTCTAGATATCAAATGAGCTTAGAGTCTTAGAAGCATACTTAAAACACAGTAATTAAACTACAATTAAAATAATGAATATGCATGGGGTGATAAAATGAACAGAAGGAATATGACTGAAAGATAAGGATTTGAAACTAGAAGAAAAACAAAAGGAACTAGAAAGCCTTAAACTAGAAATAGATGATTTTCAAGGTAAAACTTGAAAAATGGACGAAATCTTCTGACTTTCAAAATGAAGTCCTAAACAAACAAAGATATTTCTCTGAAAATCATTATAGGATTATAGGGTTGAGTCTATTAGTGGTATGAAAGTGAAAATTCAATCTGGGAATACAAATTCGACTGAATCTTCTTATCCAAATTTTAAAAAGGCAAAAAGGATTTCATTCAGTACCATCCACCTAACAGGTACTATCATAACCACCTAGGGCAAATGTCTCCTTTACAAGATAGATGAACTAGCCATTAGGAATAAGGTCCTTAATCAAGAGAATACAAAGTCTAGTCAACCAGAAATTGATAGAAATAAAGTCATAATTGAAGATTGGGTTGATAGTGATGATGAAGAGACTGTTTTAAACTCTTCAGAAATTCAAAAGAAAAACTATTTTGAACTCAGAAAATAGTAAAACATATTTCGAAAACAGGTCACCTAGCAGTCAAAACAGTTTTTGGTCAAGGATCTAGGAAAAACGGCAGTCTTGTGGTACATAAGGGGAAAATTATGTTATGTAAGTTACATTACCTAATCACCTAAATCAAGGACTGTAATCAACATGAAAGACCTTCCAAATCAAACCCAAACTCATAAAACTTAATGAAGGGAACACAGGTTTCAAGGGACATAAAGACCATCCTGGAAACAACAACCAAAGGGTGAACCATAGTAACTTCTCAGGAAACACTAGGAACCCTCACCAAAGGAGGTCCTTTTATGCCATCAGCGTACTTATACAAAGGAAGTGTTGAAAAAGTAACTGCAGACCAAATGACACGAACAGTACCTTCAAAAATATTGCTAATGTGTTATTCTCAATGTACTGCTATACCTAGAGTACCACACTCAGTACTCCTCGACAAAAAGTACTGGTATACCTTATTATCCAGGATGATAAGTATAAGACCTAGATACCTTAAGTTTTTCACCCATCCAACAAGTCTTCTACCACAAGGACTCCACACAGACCCACAAAGACCCAAGAAAATTATGAAATCTATCAGGGTTAATGAAAGAAAGTACTGTTGGAGTCACAAAACATACTTCCAAAAATTATAAGTGTCCAAAGGAGTGCATGAATAAATCAAACATGAGATCAAAAGAGCTTATCTTAGATTCTGTGAATAGGATAATGGATCCTTACACACTCAATCAATTTGAGTATGTAACTCCATTAGGGGTATCCAAGTCATATGACTTGGGTTCCCTAAACGAGTCTAATTTTCTTTAAATTGTAATGTACAAAGGGCATCTAGAAGAAGATCCAAAGAATTATGCTTATAATTGGACAGTGGTTGCTCGGAAGTATGACAGAGACAAAGGACAAACTGTCCCTGATTTTAAAGAATTTCAAGGTGGTTTATTTGGCTTTTGGAATGATCCTAAATGAGGAAAGAATCACGAGGAAAAGGAACCATCAAGACATCTTGCATAGACTTTGAGAAAGTCCAGCTATGTCGAGGACTTAAGTTCAATCTCCTATCTGTTTCGCAAAATCTGTTATAAGAAGCATAATGATCATCATTCACAAAAGACTTGTTTGTGGGTGATACGCGGTGGAGAGACGGTGAGTAACTCCGTATTTAAGCATGACCTTTGCAAACTGGTCATTGCAAAATTAGGTTTCGCGATCACTTATGATAGCACGAGGGGCACCGAATCGGGCGAAGAGAGATTTAAGAAATTTGCAAACAACTCGGGCGTCATTGGTTGGGAGCGCTTTCGCTTTCAACCATTTTGACAAGTAGTGGACAGCCACGACTATATATTTGTTCCCTCGTGAAGACCGGAACGGCCCCATGAAATCGATGCCCCGCACGTCAAAGATTTCGCAAACTTGGATGGAATTTTGAGGCATTTCATCACGTTGCAAAAGTTTTCCTTGACGCTGACAAGCGTCACATTGGGTGACCAAGTCATGGGCATTTCGGTAAATAGTTGGCCAATAAAACCTGAGTCAAAAACTTTCTTGGCGGTGTAGTTGGCACCATAATGTCCCCCGATTGGTTCAATATGGCAAGCTTTGAGGATGTCAATAGCTTCTTGGCCCGCAACACATCGTCGGATCATTTGATCCGCACATATTTTGAACAAATAGGGGTCGTCCCAAAAGTAGTGTTTAACATCCTTAAAAAACTTATTCTTTTGTTGGGACGACATCCCTTTAACAATGAAATTCCCCGCGTGGTAATTTGTAAAATCGGCAAACCACGGGGTACTTGAGTCACCACGAAAAGTCACCATATTAAGTGTCTCGAGAGGAAACGTTTCATTTATCTACTTTGGGTCGAGCACATTTTCATAAGGACTTTCTAATTGGGAAAGATGATCGGCCGCGAGATTCTCGACTCCTTTTGTGTTAATTACTTTGAATTTGAACTCTTAAAGGAGGAGAACCCATCAGAGCAATCTTGCCTTGGAATCTTTTTTAGCAAATAGATATTTTAGGGCGGAGTGATCCGTATACACAATGCTTTTGTTTAAGATGAGGTAAGTCCAAATTTTATCAAAAGTTGTACACACGGCTAACATTTTCTTTCTTCGTCGTGGTTTAATGTGATTCTGCCTTCGGTCAGTTGATTTACTAGCATTGTGTATAGGCTTAAGTGCTTTTCATGATGTTTTGCCCCAAGACCGCACCTATGGCAAAGTGTTGCATCGCACATAAGCTCAAAGGGTAAGTCCCAATCGGGGGCAATCAAGATTGGAGCTTCGGTAAGTTTTTTCTTTAACGTTTCAAAAGCTTGAATACATTCATCGGAGAAGATGAACAGAGTATTTTTCTCAAGAAGATGAGTCATCGGTCGGGAAATTTTGGAAAAATCCTTAATGAACCGTCGGTAGAAACCGGCATGACCGAGAAAACTCCAAACACCCTTAACGGTAGTGGGATGAGGTAACTTAGCAATTACATCGATTTTTGACTTATCTACCTCAATCCCGTTCTTGGAAATCTTATGGCCAAGGACAATACCTTCCTTAACCATAAAATGACTCTTTTCCTAATTTAGACAAAGATTGGTGTCTTCACACCTTTTGAGCATCTTGTCCAAACGAGAGAGGCAATTTCCGAATGAATTCCCAAAGACCGAAAAGTCATCCATAAAGACTTCCATCATTTTTTTGATCATATCATGAAAGATAGCCATCATACACCTTTGGAACGTGCCCGGTGCATTGCATAAGCCGAAAGGCATGCGACGATAGGCGAACGTTCCATAAGGACACGTGAATGTGGTCTTTTCTTGATCATGAGGGTCGATGGGAATTTGAAAGTAACCTGAGAAACCATCGAGAAAATCACATAGTATTAATTTCCCGCTAATCTCTCGAGCATTTGATCCATAAATGGTAGTGGAAAGTGGTCTTTACGGGTGGCTTCATTTAACTTTCGGTAGTCAATGCATACACGCCATCCCATAACCAATCGAGTAGGAATTAACTCGTTTTCATCATTTTCAACAACGGTAAAGCCACCTTTTTTCGGTACGCAATGTACGGGGCTCACCCAAGGACTATCCGAGATTGGGTAAATTAATCCGGCGTCAAGAAGTTTTTCAACCTCCTTTTTGGGATTTTGACTCATAGATTTTGGATTTACCCGTCTTTGATGTTGGACCGTCGATTTTTAGTCCTCTTCCATAAGAATCTTGTGAGTACAAAATTCCGGGTTAATACCCTTAATGTCGGAGAGTTTCCAAG
The DNA here is from genome assembly GCA_026074375.1 of Tanacetum coccineum. Taxonomy (NCBI): domain Eukaryota; kingdom Viridiplantae; phylum Streptophyta; class Magnoliopsida; order Asterales; family Asteraceae; genus Tanacetum; species Tanacetum coccineum. Next base: position 62,121 of record BQNB010001072.1, read on the forward strand.
CGATGGCTCGCTTGTGTGACTTCAAAACCTTTATGAGAGCGGCTTTTTCCTTGACACTCAAGTCTTTAGCAATTATGACGGGCAACTTGTCGTCACCCTCCAAAAATGAGTACTCAAGATGAGGAGGTAAGTCCTTGAGTTTGACCTCAGGAGGTTCATCAATTGAAGATTTGTCATTTTTAGCTTCATAAATTTTAAGTTCTTTTCACATTTTCAGGCAAAGCTATTCCTTGAGTGTGTGAGGGGGTAATGATGGATCTTCATTGAGGAAATTCTTCCAGTGCAGATGAATGTCCCCCTCCGAGTCGTAATAAAAGTGATCAACTTTCAGTAAAGTTGGATCATCTTCAAGAGCGAGGAAAGCGTCGACTTCCTCAAGAAGAAAATCACTATCCCTGAAAGGGGTAAGGGTCGGAGAAGAGGTAGAAACGATCGGATCATAATAAGGAGTGAGATTTCCACTCGTGATCACATCGGAGAAACCGAGAACTTCTTGAGAATACTCCTCATAAGCCATATCAATAAAGTCGATTCAGTTAACCAAATTATCATCATAATTAGAGGAGTATCTCGAAGTTTGATCAAGATTGAATGTTAAGGCTTCTTTTCCAACACGAAGAGTTAATTCTCTATAACAACCCAAGAATTTTCATCAAATGTTAAAACCTATTTTACTTATTATACATTATACGGGGGAAAATTTTTCACTTTTATTACATTACTTGCATTGTCAATATTTATTATGCAAGGTAACTGGCAGAACTAAGTAGACAAGCTCCCGGCAGCCTACTATGGCAATCCTGTCTTCATATATGTCAAGCAGACTTCATAATAAAATGTCAAGTCTATATCTGTATCCTTTTTTACAAGGTACATTATTCCTATAATGTACTATTCGCAACGTTATATCAAAACGGGCTTTAAACGTTATCGTATTACCTTCTAAACCCTAAAATTCCATGAAGGGTTAATTCTAAGTGTAATGTACAAGATACTAATGAATATGTGACAGTTATTTATTACCAATTCATTTGGATATAAACTCCCTCCAAAGTCAAAAACAATGTCCATTAAATGCTCAATGTACTATTATTGAGCTTGATATCTAAAATAGCTTTTTTACCTCTGTTTTCATTCTATTTTCTTCCACCACTTTTGTACTAAGCTATACACTCAATGTACAATGTGTAAACCGTAATTATTCTATTCATAAACTCTCATACATATTTTTACACTCAAAACCCTAATTCAAAACCCTAAACCCTAAAACCGAGCTAGTTTCCAAACCATGACCCGTTTCTTCATTTTTATCCATCATAAACCTAAACCAACACTCAAATAAGTTGCAATAACTTATTTCACAACATTTACTAAGTTATTACAATCAATCATTTCATCATTTTCATTCAAATCCTATATGCAAATGAATCTGAGATGACCCCTTAAATTAAAACGTACCAAAATGGAGCATTTGACCCGTTTACTCGTTTCTAACCATTTAAACCACCAACAATTAATCAAGTGCCATTGTAAACTCATAAAACAAGTTTACAATCCATCATCTATCATTTTCCTAGCAATGTACAAAAGTTATAAGCCTTGAAAACCCTATTGAACCTATACGTACCATAAATGGACCCCGCGACCTTGTTACTCATTTTCGACCCCTTTTAACCCAAACCACACTTGTCAAAATTTTGATTATCATCCTTAATAAAAACGAAGATCAGTTAATCTATCATCTTGGATCTAGTACAACGAATTACAAAGCTAAAAAACCTATTTCGAGCACTTGTGTACCCGCGACTTCTATTATTGGAAATTGACATTTTTGAAGGAAGTTATTTTTGCAATCAAGCCCTCAGACTCACCTCCTTGATTTTCCTATACATTTTACAGCTGCTCTAGCTTATCATGGCATAGAAAAGAAGCCACTTCTCCCTTTCTTTAGCCCTAGTCTGTATCGTGGTAAGGAACACACAAACAACCTCCACATCACCTATTTCTACTTCCATAGCAATCACCACATCATCCTTATAAGCTCCTATTACACTCAGCACACTATAAGAAATTGAGACACCTTCCCCTCACCATTGGTCCTAGTTTCGAAAATGCGATATAATAGGGCCATAAAAATTCATTTTAATCATCCCCCACGTGCCTCTCTATAACCCATCATGTAGCAGAATTTAATTTGCTCAATATGTATTCTAAAGAGTGCCTAAGAATGTCCAAAGAACAGAGTGAAGCAAAAGAAACCAAGAAAAGAGCCAGGTATCGTTATTCTAGGCTTTATGAAGCTCAAAGTCCTCAATTTCGACCCGTTTCCAAGCTATTAGCTCAAAACCAGGTTCTATCGTCTTCATACCTGATCCTACACCCTTATAATATTCATATGATCATATATAAACTCTTGTTAAAGTTTCATAACTCAATTCATGCTGATTTTTCACTTTGATCCAAAACCGTACACCCGAAAACCCCCTCATTTTATGTTTTTCTTAAAACTAAATGTTATAATGGTTAAATGTTGTTATAATCTATCCTAGCATGCTTAACTAATATTAAAATAACTACTTTATTAATTATTGAAGGAATTTGAACTTAAAACCTGCCCGTTTACGTTTTGAAACCCTAATTCGACCCGTTTTGAGTCATAACTTAACAAATTGTTATTTTAAACTTTCGTTGCGTTAAACCTTCATATTTTAGTTTATATTAATAAGCTATAACTTGTAAATGACTTTTATTATGTTAAAATCTGCTTGCATGGTAATTTGGGCTTTTTTTACAAAAGTATTCCATGCAAGAGGTATATATCGTAACTTTCTGAAATTCATAACTAAAAGGACTGAAAAAATCATTTTATCAAAGTTATAACTATAGAGGTCTATTATATCACTTTGTAAAGTGCAAGGTTTACTTGGTATATCTTTTAAACTTGAAGGACCAAACTCGTTAAAGTGCAAACTCCAAGGGTATATTTTGCCACTTTTCATTCTCAAGGTTCTAATGTAACTTTTAAAAAAAGTTTAAAATTCATGTTCAAAAAACATACAAGAACATAACTTTAATTAACGCTTGACGTGCTAAACATTTCAAAATATTGATTAAAAACGATTAATAACGCTTATGTATACCCATAATATCATTTCATCATCAATGTTTGCATTTAGTAAATCTGCCCCGGATTCTATTGTACACATACTGGAGCTTCATATTAAGGAGATTCATCTTTGTATTACGTTCTGTCTGAGTTTTGGGTTATCTATTTAAGTGCCCTCGCTTCCTCAAAACGTTTACTGAATGACTCTGAAGTTTGGATGGCTTGCCGGAACGGTGTTACATTAATTCTCTAACTTTCCAATCAAACGCCTAAACTCTCTAAACCAAGATTCTTAGAGTTACATCTTCCTAAGGACTTGACATTTTACTCAGTTGCTTGAGTGGCTATTTACTATCATTTGGCTGTTCAATATTCCCGTTAAGATTGTGATAGGTCGTTCAACTTTTCATCTGAATCTATTTATTGCATTCTACCTATTAGGTGAAGTTCCTATACCTCGCCTTTACTTATTTTATCATTGTTTTATAAACCCGTGGAGGGGGGGGGATAACGATGGACTTGTTACAAACATTGTACATACTCGTTTATCTTATAACAACGTGATTACTTTTCAAAGACTTAATGAATTCATAGCCTCGCATTTTAATCTTTTCATAAACCCGTGAGGGGGATACCTGCTATAAATTACAAATACATGTGTTTTCCAAATTACATGCTATCCTGACATATCATTACAATTGCTGTCTAAGTTATCTATCCTACAAGTCGTTAAATTTGACTTCAAGTCGTTAAATTGACTTTGGATATTAATTATTTTGTAGTTATATTATAGATCCTACAAGTCGTTAATTGTCTCGTCAAGTCATTAAGTTGACTTTTGTATGTTAATATGTGTTAGTATGAGCTCTTCAGTCGTTTAAATTGACTCTTTGGATGGTTACATGTGTTAGTGTCATATATCTACAAGTCGTTAATTGACTTGGGATGTTAATTTGTTTATTTATGAGCTCTTCAGTCATTTAATTGACTTTTGATGATAATGTGTTGTGCGATGTGCTTAAGACAAGGAACAAGATCCAAACATAGGACCACTCAGACCAAAACAAGACAATAACGCACAGGTAAGTAATACACTGTTACTATGATAATTGTATTCGTTGCAATTATTACTAATAACGAGTGTATAATAACAATACCATTTTCTATAATAATTATGTTTATACAATTATTACACTATGACTTGTATTCAAACTGTTTATCAAACCTATGAATTTTACTCAACCTTTATGTTGACTTTTTAGCATGTTTATCTCAGGTTATTGAGCAACTTATGGCACAGAGTGGCATGGACTTGAAGATGGCTGAAACTTGTTATCATTTCACACTTTTTGTTTTTGTTACGGGACCTGCATTTTGTAAAAACTCTGATTATAATGAATGAAAACTAAATTTTCCAAAAATGTCTCTTTTGAGTCGTTTTCTATGATTATGATTGTTGTATCCATGAAGTAATACCCCAGATTAGCTTCCGCTGCTATATGTAAAAAATGGGGGTGTTACAGCAGTGGTTTTCAGCGCCCCTGGTTATAAGAACAGGGTCAAAACCTTAACTATTATCCACATTTCTTTTCAGCATCAAAGTCCTCCGTGCACTACATTTTCGAAAACAGTATGATAAAGATACATATCTATTTACTTTTACTTAAATAACTTTTGTTATTACAAATTTGGTTGTTTTTCAAAACAATGTCTTCTCCCAACTACTTCTTACGTCCGATCTGGAGGATGCTTTTTTCTCTATGAATATATACTTAACTATACTTCGATCGCACCCCAGATTATTTCCAGCTTCAGCAAAGAAGCAGTTCTTGTAACTTTTCGAAAACTCTTAAAGATAATTTATGGATCCCACAGTATTCTCATCTGTCTACTAATAATCTGTAGTTAAAGGACTGTAACAGCACATTTTATGCTAAGGGATTTACCTGATTTCACACCAGGATTCCTATTACGCCACCGCTATTTTGACTCCATCTTCAAAGTATGACCCACCTCACTACTATTTGATCCGCGAGAGTTCTTTGCTTCCTGAAGTACTATTACAACCTCATAAGCGGATATCCTTTTCCCCATCTTCTTCCTTAACTTCGTTAGCTAATTCATCTTAAATATATCAAACATGTAATTTGGTTATCACAGCCTCGCAGTTGTTGTATAAGACCCCAACCTTAGTATTTGAAATTGGGAAAATGTTCAGATAAGATGTATCTGTAACAGAAGGATGGAACAAATCAAAGTTATTTTAACATGACTTAGAAGAACGCTCTTTTCACCGTAGGAGAATAGGGATAGACAGAAAGGTCGTAAGTGATAGAATGAGCTTACGACATAGGTATATGTGATGAACTTAGGGAGCATATACTTGTTAGAGGAGTCCTGGACGGCAAGTTTGATGCAAACGGCATATGTAGGTCGGGTGGAGCAAAAGGTTAAGTGTGCCGGGGCGCGTCACCGTCTGGGTGGAGCGGGGATAATTGCAGGGTAGAATAATAGCCTAGCGCTGCTCCTTACCTGTGCTGGTAGTGCGGGTGGTGGGCATGCGTACGGAGCACTAAAGCTAAATTTCGTGGGTGTGGCGGGGCCGTGTCTGGAGGTGGGGGATATAGGTATTATTCACGGGGAATTTGAGGGTCGTGGGTAGGGTTGTTGGATTGGGTTGGTGGTGGATTGAGGGGTAGCTAAGGTTGGACTGGGGTGAGCCGCGGGCCTGCTGCTGCGCCTGTTGGTACAGCTGGGTGAGCGTCCGCGCGGTGTTGACTGTTCTGCGTTTGGGCGGTTGTTTGGCTGTTTGTGTGTGTTTGTTGTGTGGCGTTGTTTTTGTCGGGTTTTTGCTGTGTCTTTGTTTGGTTGTTTTTGTTTGGTGGGTTTTGTTGTGGTGTTTGTGGGCGTTGTTTGGTGGTCGTGTTGGTGGTTTAGTGGTTTGCGTCTTTGTGTTTGTGTATTTGCTGTGTGTTTGGTCGTCGGTTGTGTTTGGTGTTTGTTGTGTGTTTTGTGTTTTGTTTTGGTTTTTGTGGTGTTTTTGGTTGTGGTTGGTGGTTTTGGTGTTTGTATTTGTTTGGTGGTGTGGTTTTGGGTTGGTTTGTGTTTGTTTTTTTTTTTTGTGGTGTGTTTGGTTTTGGTGTGTGTTTTGGTTGGGTGTGGATTTTGTGTGTGTTGCGTGGGTGGTGTTGTTGTGTTTTCTGTGTTGTGTGTGGGTGTGTTTTGTTGTGTGTGGGAGGTTGGTGAGGTGAGTGGTGTTTGTGGTTGGTGTTATGTTTTGTGATGTGCTGGGTTTGTTTTGAGTGTGTGTTTGTTTTGTGTTGGGTGTGTGTTTGTGTTTGTGTGGTGTTTGTTCCGGTTGTTTTGTTGGTTTGGTTGTTTAGTTTGTTGTGATGTAGATTGTTGGTTGGTTGTTTGTTTGTTTTTAGGGGACTGTTGGTATTGTTTGGGTTTGTGGTTTTTGTGTGTTGGTCTGGGTAGGTTTTCTTGTGCCACATCATTGCTTGGAGCTTGAATCACTTAGCCACGTCCTCAATTTTGATTTACCCCTTGATTAGAGTGAGGTTAAATTGTGGGAACGACGATGAACAGTAGTAACTTATTTTCCCGCGTTTTTACTTTTATAAGAGTGTGTTTGTTTTGACTTTCTTTGACCCAGGATTAAATTCGTTTGACTTTGGGCTTATACAAAGGTTTTAGGCCACGGGTAAGGTTAACAGGCTTGGTTATAAATAAGAGTGTAGTTTATATGTAGATAACGAGTGTTAACTTTTATTAATAGAAAGTTAACACCGTTAGGGTTTTAAGGGTTATTTGTGAAATATGTTTAACAATGAGGGGTTATTTTGGGAATTTTTGGGTTTTGTCATTTAGTGAGTTGACTTTGGTTGACCTTGAAAGCATTCTCCCAGCTATTGTACACTCTATCCGTTCTCGTGTCCGTGTTTGTCCGATTTTGACCGTTTTCTTGTGATTTTTGCATTATCCGTACCAACACAATCACAAAGACAAAATAAGCAATATACAAGCATTTTAAGCATAATTTTGTCTTTTTAGGGACATTTTTGATATAGAAAAGATATGTGATTTCTCACATATCATTTATAGTAAATAGTTTTTGAATGCAGTTCAATAGTGGGTTACGTTGTTATACACCTATAGTTTGTAATAATTGCAACACATACAATTATCATGAAAAATAGTATTATTGCCCTAAGCTCATGACATCGAAACTTTGGGATAATCAATAATCACAAGTAATTGCCCCAACGGGTGTCTTTGCCAAAACACCCGTAAAGTTATTCAAATGTGTGCTATTGGTTACCGACAGTATAGGTACACCAACGGGGAGTCCAGTCCTAAATAGATCTATTCACAGCATTCGTGCTTACATCGATGAGTAATTAACGATTCATGATAGTGGGGAATTAATGGCAAAAGTAGGTAGTTAGGCAATAATGAATCAGGATATCATACAGAATAATACTTGCATTCATGGTTTATAGCATGTATCCCCCTCGCGGGTTTATGAAACATTTAAAAGAGTTAAATGCGAGGCTATGAACTCACCTTAACAGTACAGGGAAATCTGATTGATGGCAAAAGTATATGAAATGAAAGTAACGGCTTCGTCACGCAACCTGGGGTAATATGTCAAGTCTTAGTGTGATGGTTTATGTTTCAAAACTTCATGATGTTTAACGTATGTCTTTGATTTATCAATTTATGGAAATATTGTATCACTGTTCGGGCCATCATAATTCAGAAGTCATGTAGTAAACGTTTGAGGAGCCAGGACACTTTAAATCGTAAATCCAGCAAACTCGTCAAAACGTATACCCAAATGAAATCCCTTATATGAAGCTCCCTAGTAACGTGATACGATAAGATTTTAAGTTTCTTCAAAAGCTAGTCGATGATAAGTTACGTTAAATATATAACGTAATTGATTGAAAATGCGTCGATCGTTGATTAATAATGACAAATGTGTCGGGTTTTAACATAATCGAGTCTTATAATATTGATATATACTTTTATAATTTGTATAAAAATATTATATTTTATATTTTTAAGAATACAAAAATGACAGTATATACCCTTGGTTTATAAACTTTTACAAGTTTAGTCCTTTATATATAAAGTATATATAATTTAAACCTTTAACTTTGAAACTTGGCAAAATAGGTCCTTATAGTTATAACTTTAAGAAAATGACATTTTCAGCCCCTTTAGTTATAAATTTCAGAAAGTTACGATATATACCCCTATGCATGGAAACTTTTGCAAAACAAGTCCAAAAAGCCATGCAAGGTTATTTTAAGATTCCAAATGATATTTGCAGGTTATAGCTTATTAGTATAAGCTAAAATAAGATGTTTTAACGTAACGAAAGTTTAGAAAAAGGATTCGTTAGCTAGAAAATCAAAACGGGTCATTTTTAGGGTTTTAATCAAAAACACATGGGTTTGAGGATTCAAAGCTTCAAACAAGAGTTCATACATGATCTTAAGAGTATTATGAACATTATTGTACAGAATATAAGCTTATGGAACAAGATCTTAGGCTTACTTGAGCTAAAATGGGTCAAAATGGGGTTTTCGGGTTCGTACGCCTAGTAACGACTTCAAGGCTTTATTTTTCTTGATTCTTGGCTTCTATTCTGAGCTTAGGGACTTCTCTTGATCTTCTATTGCTGCTATGGAAGGGTTAGAATTCCATTTGAGGGTATGAGATGAGATGTGTGGGATGAAATGAAAAGGGTGCTTTGGTTCGTGTATTTATAGGGTGAAAACACCCTTGGTGCTTAAGTTTTGAGTTTGATTAGTGTCAAGGCTAGTTAAGGTGACTAAGAGGGGCTAGTAGGATGAGTAAGGAAAGCTAGAACTAGCCATGAAGGTGTGGAAGGGGTATTTGGAGGCCACGGCTAAGAAAGAAGGACAAGGAGGTGTTTTGTTTACAAGTAGCTTACAAGGAGGTGATGGAGGTGCTTGTAAGCTACTTGGGTGGCTGCTTGGTGAGTCATAGAGGTGCTTGAGGTGCTTGGTTGCTAGCTTGGGTGTAAAAATGGGTCAAAATGGAAAGAAAATGGTGTCGGGTTGATTTTTCTTTCGGGTTAGGGTTTAGGGTTTTAAAATGTGGATTAGGGTTAGGATTAAGGGTAGATTAAGGTTTAGGATTAGTGTTAGGATTGAGATTAGGGCTTAGGATTAAGGTTTAGGGCTTAGTTTTAGGTTTAGGGTTTAGTTTTTAGTTGAAAGTGAAATTAGGGTTTAGGGTTTTGTTTTTAGGGTTTAGGGTTTTAGATTAGGGTTTAGGATGAATTAGGGTTTAGGTTTAAGGTTTAAAAGTCATGCATTAAGTGCTTGTACCTTGTACTAAAATGGTGGTAAAGTTTAAACATGATTTAGGAGCTTAAATGACCTAATTAGGTTTTTAGGCATTATTGACTTGAACATTGAGCTTAAATGAGTTGTACATTGACTTGGAGGGAAAATATGATTCAAATATGGTGCATTGTATACTTGTACACATGCTTTGAAGGCTTGTACATTTATTTTATATGTATACATTACATATAATTAGGGTGTTGATATAAACGTTAACGTTTAATGCTTGTTTTGTTTTTTTGTTTGTGTTTTATTGTTTTTTGTTGTGGTTGTGGTTTTGTTTTTTTGTTTTTTTTGTTTGTTTGGTGAGTTGGTTGTTTGTTTTGTTTGTTTTTTTTTTTTTTTTTTTTTTTTTTTTTTTTTTTTTTTTTTTTGGTTTGTTGGGTGGTTGTGGTGGTTGTTTGTTGTGTTTTTTTTTTTGGTTGTGTGTTTTTGGGTGTGTGGTTGGTTTTGTTGTTGTTTTGTTGTTTTGTTTTTTGGTGTGTTTTGTTTTTTTTGTTGTTGTATGGTGTTTTTTGGTTTTGCTTTTGGTGGTTGTTTTTTTTTTTTTTTTTGGTGGGTTTGGTTGTTTTGTTATGTTTTTTTGTTTGTTATTTGTTTTGTTTTTGTTTTGTGTTTTATGTTGTGTTGGTTTTTGTTTTTTTGTGGTGCTTTTTCTGTTTTTTGTGTTTGGTTTGTTTTTGTGTTTGTGTGTTGGTGGTTTTTGGGGTTTGTGTTTGTTTGTTGTTTTTGTTTTTGGTTGTTTTTTTTTTTTTTTTTTTTTTTTTTGTGTGTTTTGTTGTGTTTGTTTTGTGTTGTTTTTGGTTTTTGTGTGGTGTGTTTTTGTGGTGGGGGGTGTGTGTTTGTGGTGTGTTGTTGTTGTTTTTTTTTGGGGTTTTGTTTTGTTTTTTTTTTTGTTGTTTTTTGTTTGTGTTTGTTTGTTTGTGGTTGGTGTGGGTTGTGTGTTTTTTTTTTTTGTTGTTTGTGTTTGGGTGTTTTTTTTTAATTTTTTTTTTTTTTTTTTTTTTTTCTGTGTTTTTTTTTGTTTTTGTTTGTTCTGTGTTTTGCTGTGTGTTTTGTTTTGTTGTTATTTTTTTTTGTTTTAGTTTTGTTTGTTTCTTTTTTTTGTTTTTTTTTTTTTTTGGTTGGGTGTTTTGTGTGTTGTGGTTTTGGTTGTTTTGTTCTGGGTTGTTTTTGTGTTGTTGTGGTTTTTTTGTGTTGTTTTATTTGGTGGTGTTTGGGTGTGTGTGAGTGGGTGTGGTTTGAGTGTGGTTGTGGTTTTGCTTTTTTGTTTTGGGTAGTTGTGGGTGGGTTTGTTGTGTTAGTGGAGGGTTGTGTGGGGTGTGGGGGGTTGGGGGGGGCGTGTTGGTGGGTGGGGGCTGGGGTGGGGGGGGGGGGGGGCTGGGGGGGGTTATTGGGGGTTGGGTGAGGGTGGGTGTGGTGGGTGGGGGTTTTTTTTGGTGGGGGGTTTTGGGTTGGGGGCGGGGGGAGGGTTTGGGTTGTGGGGTGGGTGGGGTTGGGTTGGGGGTGTGTGTGGGGGTATGGGGTTGGGTGTGTGTGGGTGGTGTGGGGAGGGGGGTGGGTGTTTGTTGGGGGGGGTGGGTGTGGGGGTGATGTGTTGTGGGTTGGTGGGGTGGGGTCGGGTGTGTGGTGGGTTGGGTTGGGTGGTTTGTTGTTTGTTTTTTGGGTTTTTTTTTTGTGGTTTTGTTTTTTTTGTTTGTTGGGTGTTGGGCTGTGGTTTTTTTTTTGGTTTGGTGTTTTTGTGTGGTGTGTTGGGGGTGTGGTTGTGGGTGTTTGTGGTGTTTGGGGGGGTTGGGGGGGGTTGGGGATGGGGGGGGGGGGGTGGGGGGGGGGGGTGGGGGGGAGTGGGGGGGGGGGGTTGGGTGGGGGGGGGTTGGGGGGGGGGGGGGGGGGGGGGGGTGGGGGTTTTTTTTTTCTTTTTTTTTATTTTTTTTTTTTTTTTTTTTATTTTTTTTTTTTTTTTTTTTTTTTTTTTTTTTTTTTTTTTTTTTTTTTTTTTTTTTTTTTTTTATTTTTTTTTTTTTTTTTTTTTTTTTTTTTTTTTTTTTATTTTTTTTTTTTTTTTTTTTTTTTTTTTTTTTTTTTTTTTTTTTTTTTTTTTTTTTTTTTTTTTTTATTTTTTTTTTATTTTTTTTTTTTTTTTTTTTTTATTTTTTTTTTTTTTTTTTTTTTGTTTTTTTTTATTTTTTTTTTTTTTTTTTTTTTTTTTTTTTTTTTTTTTTTTAACTGCCTTGGTGACATAAGGGTGAGGTCATGGAGGTGCTTGGATGGGTGCTTGGTTTAAAAATGGGTAAAAATGGGTGAAAATGGGTATCGGGTTGGTTTAGGGTTTTTGACTTTTAGATTGAGTTAGGGTTAGGGTTTAGGATAGATTAAGGTTTAGTATTAGTGTTAGGATTAAGGTTTAGGGTTTAGGATTAAGGTTTAAGGTTTAGTTTTAAGTTTTAGGGCTTAGTTTTAGGTTTAAAGTGAAATTAGGGTTTTAGGGTTTTGTTTAGGGTTTGGGGTTTTAGATTAGGGTTTTAGATGACTTAGTGTTTAATTTTAGGGTTTAGGAGTCATGCATTAAGTGCTTGTACCTTGTGTTAAAGTAGTGGTAAGAAACTAAAATGAATTTGGAGGTAAAATGACCTAGTTTGACTTTCTTGCATTATTGTCTTGTATATTGCGTTTTAGAAAGTTGTAACTTGATTTAGGAGGGAAAAGATATTCAAATGTGGTGTATTGATACTTGTACACATGCTTCAAAGGCTTGTACATTCATTTTGTATGTATACATTACATATAATTAGGGTTTTGATATAAACGTTAACATTTAATGCTTGTTTTGATATAACATTTTGAAAAGTACGTTAAATGGATAATGTACTTGGTAAAAATGATATTAAGATTAGACTTGACACATATTAGGATGTTTACATGATTAAACATAGATAGGATGCATTGGTAGAGGTTGGTGAGCTCGTTTAATTTTAGAAGATGCGATGTTACTGGCATAATGGATAAAGTAAAATTTTCCCTGTAAAAAGGTGGTATATATATAATAGATGGATATTATAGTGCATCTAATTTAATAGATGGATAATTACATTGATGAAAATTGCGGGTTTGTTATTTAACCGTATCTATAAATTATACTTAGCAAATTTAAGTGGTCAGTGAATTATTTTTGCCTTTTGGGTAACGTGTTAAATCGCCTTGGCTTGGGAAATTGCTAAATCGCATTCTAAAGGAGAATTGTTAAATCGCCTTGTAAAGGGAAATTGTTAATTCGCCTTCTAAAGGAAAATTGTTAAATTGATTTTGCTTGGAAATTTGTTAAATCGCCTTGTAAGGGATATTGATAAATCGCCTGTCACTGCAACTTGTTAAATCGCCTTGCACTAGAAAGTGATAACTCGCCTTGCAAAGAAGAACTGTTAAATCGTCTTGTACTACGAAATTGATAACTCGCCTTGCAAAGAAGAACTGTTAACTCGCCTTTCAAACAGAGTTGCTAATTCGCCTTCCAATGCACAAATGCTAAATCGCCTTCTACAAGAACGTTGTTAATTCGCCTTCAACGGCTAATTGCTAAATCGCCTTACACAAGACAATTGTTAGTTCGCCTTTCACTGATACGAAACTCGAAGTTTTTTAAAACTCAAAAGACACACTTTTGATCTTTTTTACCAAAAATTTTTTGTACAACTAGTATTACTAAGCCTATAGGTATCTTAAAAATGCAAACTTTATGGATTTTAAGCCAAAAATTTTGAAATCAAGAATTATACTTTTTAAAGCTATTCGAACACAAAAGTTGAACAAAAATAATGTTTTTCTTGATTCAAAGCATGTACACCTATATCATAAAGATACCAGATCAGATTTACCTATGTAAATGATCTTTTAGTGTACCAAAGAGCTTCGAAAACAAGAAAAAATAAAAGAAAATGGTACGGTTTGAGTAAAACAACGAATTGTTAGGATTGATAAAAGTGACGATCTTATTGAGATAAAAGTATTGTAATAAATAGAAAAATAATATTGTGTAATAGGGTAAGTGAAAGGCTTGTGACTAAAATAAAGTCACAAGACTCGGCTAAATAGAAAAAGTCTAAAAGACAAAGGGGCTAAATGGTAAAAGTCTAAAAGACAAGGGCTTTATGCTCATTATTGTAAAAGGGTATAAATACCCCTCCACCACCTCATTTGTGAGGTGTGTCTCTAGGTGTTTCTTAATCCCATTCTAATCTTTTCTCTAATCTTCCTCCTCCCTCTTTCTCTTTCTAATCTTTCTCTCTCTAGAATAAACACACACAACACCTAAACACACACTCTATTGCTTATTGATCCTGAATTCAAGACCTCATAAGTGGTATCAGAGCTGCAAGAGCGATTTAGTGTTGTTTAGGAGAGCTTATTCCAGCAGCTTATTTTGAGATTATTTGGGCTTATTTTGTGCTTATTCGGTCCTATTTGTCTGGTGTGCTTATTCTGTCTTTTTCTTATGCTTATTTTCATGTGCTTAATTTGAGTCAAAACTGCTTATTTTTGGTCAAAAAGTCAAACTGCTAAAAATGTTCTTATTTAATTTTAGAGCTTATTTTTGTGCTTATTTGCTATCTCGGTTGTTTCGTGATAGATTGCTTGCGGTTTTCATCGTAAGAATCTGGCAAAATTTAGTAAGAAATTTGATTATTTGGGCTTATTTTGAAACTTAGCTGTTTGTATTTTTCAAATTCAGTAAAATTCTGTTTTTAAGTCAAAACTCAGTAAAAAGTTTGTTACAACAACTTTGACTAGTCAAAACTCAGTAGTGTAACTGATTTTACTGAATTTGACACTCAAAGTTGGAAGCTTGTCTTTTGGTCAAACTCAGTAGATTTTTAGATCTCAGATTTGTTTCTTAGTTTGTGTTTAACAACACTGTTAGAGATCTAAAGATCTAAATCTCAGTAAGGAACAATATCATCACTGATCCGTCTTGGAAATAATTCTCGATAATCAAACTCGGAATCTCAAAATCAAAAAAATAAAACTCTGTAATCAAGATCAAAAACAGAAACAAACTCAAATCATTCTCGAAACATATCAAAGCGTTACAAACTGTGAAAATCATCCTCGGTATCTTTATCTCAGATTTGTGTTTACTTGGTCTTATCTCAAATCTCTAAAAGATTTTTAACACATTTCATCACAGATCTTGATCATAACGCATTCAAACTAGGTATAGATAGTCATTTTTTTTACCGAGTTTGACATCAAAGAAAAAGAATAAAAGAGAACTCAATCAAGATCAACAAAGACAACATACAAGATCTCAGTTCAGATTGATTGTGCATCTCATATGAGATTTAAAAATCTTTAAAAGATCTTATCAACATAAAATCCTATCCTCATAGATCTTAGCCTATCAAATCTGACCTAAATCCATCCAAGATCTCATAACTTTGTTGTACTTTCGAACAAGTCAAAGAAATAACAAGATCATGAGTTTTTCTTATCACTCTTTTCGATCAAAAACAAAATGCGATCTTAGAAATTTTTGTGTGTTTATCAAGAAAACTCAAAGATCTTTAAAAGTCCATTCACATAATCTCATCATAGATCTCAAGATTTACCAACCATCAAAAAAAGAAAAAGAATAAAAATGAAAGAACAAAGATTTGATCTCAGTTTTGTCCACTTTTGGTAGCAATCTTTAATGATTTTCGTGTGTGGATCATCTCATCATTGATCGAATTTGAAGCATCTCACTTCATTTAATTTTCGAAATTCAAGAAATATCAAAACTAGAGAGTTTTATCTTTTCCTTCTTTCGAATTAAATTTAAACACCAAATCAAACCATTCCATATTTCTCTCAAAATTCGAAAATCTAAAAAGTAAAGTCAAGAACAAGGATTGTTCTCATATACTTCGGTTTCGAGTAAAACACGGAAAGTTAATCATATCAAGAAAAATCTAAACCTACCCTGTGGTCATCTGCTATCTTCGTGGGTGCAAGAATAATTTGTGGGGTTCTGAGATTCTGGTTGGTTTGTAAAAGATTCCAACGTTGGTATAATCATTTTGTGTTTTCGATTTGATTTTTTCAGACAAAAAAAGTAGTTGCGTTTTGAAAATGATTACAGGATCTAGAGTCAGTTTTTGTGTCTATAGTGTGTGTTGCACTATACTTTGTTTGTGGGTATGGGTTATGGGAAAGAGGCGTCTTAGGTGTTTGATTTGTAGCTTTTTGTGTTAATAAAATGCGAGGACGTGAGAATATAAGTTTAATGTGGAGTGTGTGTTTTATTTGGAGTATTAGGGTTAGGGTTTGTGTTTTGTGTGAGTGTATTTTATATATCAATGATATTTTCAGGGGTTGACATGTTTTGGTTTTGGGCCTCTGTGTGAGTGTATACATAAATTTTTGATAATAAAAATTTGGGCCTATTAAAATAAGAACAAATAAAAAAGGTGGAAAACATTTAGGCTGAATTTTATTTTTGAGTGATTCATCTCTGTTTGTATACTGAATTTGTGTCTTCCCAAATCAAAATCAAAGTCGGGCCTAAATTTTTAACGTGTCATTTAGCTATAGTTTTTGTTGGGCTATTGTGAATAGATTTTAATAATAAAAAAATTATGGTATTTTAAAATATTTTGAGATCACGGTTCCTAATTGCTAAAAAAATAATTCGAATGTGATTGAGGTTTTGAGTTTACGTTTGTTAGAATTCTGATTGTTTGTGCGTAATTTGATTTGTGTGATAATTTGGATTAAATTTTTGAGTCCGTGTCGAAAATTTTTGGGTTCGTTGTGATAAATAGAGAAAATTAGGGGATAAACGATGGAAATAGTGTCAATTACTTCATAAGACACAAAGATTTTTCAAACAAAACACAACTGTGACAAAGAGGAAAAATATATAATGGATATTCTTCAGTTCATGATAAAATCAAAGAATCTTGAAACGTTGTTTGTAAAATGGGCAGATCAACTGACACACTTCGGTTGCTTACAAATGACCAAAAAGCTTTTCGTGGATAACTTATGTAAGTCGGGTGTGGGATATATCGGTTCTTGTGTTCTTTTCACAAGATTATGCTAAAATTCTAAGTTGTATGTATGGTTGTGCTTATGAAACTTATGTGATAAAAATGTGGTACAACTTGAATGTGTTTGATTCTGTAGGAAACTCTTGAGGATGCTGAAAAGAGTCAATTTAAAAATGAATGAGTTTTCAAAAAGTGAAAAAATTCAAGAGTTAAAGCATTCAACCAATCGATTACGAAAAGGTGAACAACTTATAAAGATTTGTCCTCAAAAACAAGTTTCTGAGCCTTCTATTAAGCAACATGTTCTTCACCTTATT
The DNA here is from genome assembly GCA_026074375.1 of Tanacetum coccineum. NCBI lineage: Eukaryota > Viridiplantae > Streptophyta > Magnoliopsida > Asterales > Asteraceae > Tanacetum > Tanacetum coccineum. The sequence goes on from BQNB010001072.1 coordinate 78,955, forward strand.
CTATTCCCTTTGTTAAGATTCTAGAAACAAAAACTATGCTGAGTGAGTTACCTTTGATCAACGAATTATTCAATATAAAAGTTGGATTTGAAAAGCTGTGTCTGTTAATACACCAAAACAGTAAAAGAGAAAGCATTTTTTACACATCAAAGGCAGAGATAGAACGTAATGATTTTTGTCGAGAAAAAGTCAAACCATTTCTTAATGAATTACAGGTTTACTTTGATGACTTTCAGAATCTATTTCAAAGAGATATAAAAGAAGTGAAAGATGCGTTTGAGCAAAATGATGTCTATCATGATGAAATTGAGAATCAAAATAATTTGTTAAAAGATCAACTTTTGGAAGCATCCTTAACTGAAGATATCAAGAATCTTGTCATAACTTCTTGTGTGGAAATAAGGAATAAGGATTTACATGATGAAATTGAGAGAATTTCAAAAGAGTCAAAAGATGTTTCAAATGAGAGTAAAACAGTTGATACGGCTTGCAATGATGCATTTGAAGTCAAACAGGAATTGTCAAAAAGAATTGTTGAATTGGAAAAAGATTTGTCATAAATTCGAGGCAAGGGGTATTGCTTTGAGATCCGCCACTTCCACACAAATCACAGAGAAAAATAATTCTTTGAAAACGTGCAAAAAGATATTGGAATTTTATGGCATTGTTCTACAACTAGAGAATGCCTCATTTTGAAACAGACTTATAAAGATTTGTTTGAGTCGGTTCAAAGGTCAAAAGTTGAGATTAAACAATGTGATGAAGTCAAAGTTAAGGATGATTTTGATGAGATTGAAACCAAAAACATTGAGTTGGAATATCGAGTGGCGTCAGTAATTAAGGAGAATGAACACATGAAGTTGACTTACAAAAACTTGTTTGATTCAATAAAAAAGTCACGGGTTCAAAAAAAACTTCAAATGTAACACAAGACGAGGCAGAAAATCTGAAGTCTCAATTGTTTGAATTTGCTGAAACTAAGTTCAAAAACATTATCGGAAAGATTGAATTTTTCAAAAAGAAGCAGTTGGATATTTCTGAACTTAACAAGGGATCGGGGGAGAATGTTTGTGATAATGCAAAATGTGAGTTACAAACAAAGATTGTCGAGCTTGAAAAAGTTTTAACTCAACAAACAAAAGATTTTAATGATGTCAAGCTTGAATTGTCGAACATAACAGCTAAATTTGAGGCGTATTTTGAAAAACTTGAAAAACCGAAAGTTATTCTTGAACGAAAATTGGCTCGTCAGGTTGATGATTCTAAAGCTGAAAAGGAGCAATTTTTGAAAGAAATTAATCATTTGAGAACTCAATTGGAAAATCTGAAAGGAAAGTCTGTGCAAACTAAGTTTGATAAACATTCAATTTTGGGAAAACCATCAGTTGATGTGCAAAAGAGTTTATCAAAACCAGTTACTGCACAGTCTTTGCCTAAAGATGAAAAAGATCAGCTTTTAAAACGAATTGCATATTTGGAATCAAAATTGGCATCTCAAGATATTCGTTCTTGTCAAAAAGAATATCATGAGTTGAGGACTTCATATAATGCTTTAAAAGTGAAGTTTGATTCTCTTAATCGGCAAAAATGGAACATCAATGTTTCAAAAGCTTCAAAACCTAAAGAAAGTGTTTTGGAAAAGGTTCACACGGGTGAATCTTCAAAACCGTTTTCAGGAGGTTCTCTGTTTTACCAATCCTTTCTTTCACAAAAAGATGGGAAGTTTTCTAAGAAATCTCAACGTTTTGAAACATTTTCTCCTCAAAAGGGTTTTAAGACAAGAGCTTCACATGCAAAGAATCAATTTTTTGAAACATCACACTCGTGTTTTACACCGGTAAAACAAGTGTGGAGGCCAATTAAGGAATCTCAAACTTTTGGAGCATCTACTTTTCAAAAGAGTTTTAAGACAAATACTTTAAAAGGAAATAATCAAGTTTTTGTCACTACCTAATTCTCGTTTTACACCGGTAAAACAAGTTTGGAGACCAAAGCAAAGCCATTTAAAATATTTCAAATATTCCATTTTAGAAATGCTTTCGATGCAAAACAAGAATGATTTTGCTTCAACCATCAACAAGAAAGGAAGATTTTCAAACGATTCAAAAATGAATTTTTGGAATGTTTCATCAAATGACAATAACAAATGGAAATCTTCTTCGTTAACAAGATTTAAAACTCCACATGAAACACCGAGTTTCAAAAATCAATGGAATATCAAGAGGAATTTTGAATCTCCGTTGATTCCATGCAGAGTTGTTTAAATTGAAAACACCCGGTTGGTTTCAAGCCCTCGTTGGAACTCAACATCTTTACATCGTCTTGACATAACTTTCAATTGGTTTTCAAAATTTGGTAAACCCGTTAGCACCGTGCTTAAATGGGTTCCAAAAGTTGTTGTCTAAATTCGATGTAGATGGTTTGTAATCAAATGTAGATTGCAACCGGTCTCAAATAACAAGGAAGTGGCGTTTCGTGCACTTTACCTTAAAAAGAAATCTTCTTGTTTTGAGCAAAATTTATTCATTTAAAAAAAAGATTTTCAAAAATGTTTCAAAAGTTTGCTCTCCAAAATGGCTTGTTATTAAATTTCAGATAACAACCCGGTTTTAAAAAAAAGTGTACGTTTCAGTGCGCTTTATCTTTAAAAGCCCCAATCCTAAACCCCCACTACTGCCCAAACCTCGTCCAAAGAGAGAAATCTTCTTTGTCTTAGCAATATTTATCATACATAATTTTCAAAAAGTGTTGATAGGGTACTTACGACTTCTAAGTATATGTCAGCTTATGACTCATTCTTCAAATAAAGGGAAGTGCACATTTTTGTACATTTATCCCCACAACGGGAAGTTTATAACTTCTTGGACTTGAGCTATTTCATTTAAGATATTCAAAATCTCGAGCTCAAGCAAAATGCTATACAAATGAAAATGTTTTAAACTCAATGAATAATAAACGATTAATAAAAGTTGTGGTCATGTAGGTTTGATATCGATAAGCGTGCAAAATAGGTGAAGATTATGTACAGTTACGTCCATTTAAATTAACAAGATGGGATGTGAGCAATCTACTGTCCATAGTTTTGAATTTTATATACTTTGACGCAACTATTTTTCAAATTTGTTTAGAACATTAAAAAAGGTTCCAAATCAAAATCATGCTATATCCGTTTTCTCCCATGTGTTTTCAAATTCTCATATAGTTATTTTAATACTTATATCAACACATTCATTTGGTTATGCTATTTTTGAGGAGTGGAGGAAAATTGGATTAAAATTGTGATCAGAAAGATATTTGCTTAAGTATGTGGAATATTCAAAGTGATCTAAAAAGACTCAAAGTGCACTCAACTCTTTCCTTCTATGTGCAAAAATAATTGTGAATATCATTTCACATGTGTAGGGGGAGTATTTCTCAAAAAGTGAAACTTTCAAAGTGTTAAATGTTTTGATTTATATCAAACACTTTGATTAATTTTCATATGTGTTAGGATTATGAAAAAGACTCGGTTACCCCGTGTATATTAATATAGAATTAGCTTAGCTCTGGTTTGTCTATTGTAGGCGTCTTGAGCTAATAGTATTGGCGGGCCTTTAACCCTACTTGTTAAGCCCTACTCATGACTATTGGGGCATTGGAATAACACTCATGTATATAACCCCTTTCCCGCCATCCGCATGGGATATGGGGGTTGGTTGTTCATTTTTATGATATACATTGTCTTGCATTTTCTCTCTCCTAGATTTATCACTTTCTCTCTCTAAGTTAAGTAGCTAACCATCATCTCGTTGCTTTGTGTTATGATATCCTGTATTCTACAATTGGTTATCAGAGCCATGGGATGATTAGATATAGATTCTATGTGCGTTTCCTGGTTAGTTTAGATCAAAAGTTTGTTTTTGAAAGGTTTATGGTCTTGTCTTGACACTCTCTTGATTCTTCATGTTTGTGTGTGTTTAAGTTAGTGTTTTTATAGTGTTATTACCTCTAGGACCAAGTGTGCAAAAGAAAAACCAATGTGGAAAACGTTCTAAAGTGTTTTTTTAGGTGTTTTTGGTGAAAATGTTCGTATTTTTCGTCGGTTTGCGGTTTAACGCTTCTGAGACATGTCTTCGTTGCGTTTTGGACAACAAAGAAAGTACATTTGCGATTTTTTTGTCATATCTGTATAGTACTATTGTACTGCATTTTGTCTCATTAGAGGTTGCGTTTTGATCATTGCGTTTTGACCTAGAGGTTGCGTTTTGGTGATTGCGTTTTGACTACAGGTTGCGTTTTGAAGACTTCGTTTTATGCGTTTTTGACTAGGGGGGATCTGCCACAATTTTTAATGGTTGCATTTTGTTTCTTGTCTCAAGATTTCAATTTTTTTGCGTTTTGATCAACTTTCAAGAGTTCTTTGCGTTTTGATCAAATCTCAGTTTCTTCATTGCGTTTTGACAATTCGTCACTGCGTTTTGACAAAACTTCATTGCGTTTTGATCAATCTCAATATTCTTCATTGCATTTTGACCAAAACTTCACTGTTTTTTGCTTTTAAGTTTCATTATCTACATTTAAGTTAACTTAATTCAACCAAAACCAAATCACATTCAAACAAACATATCACCTAATCCAACAAACAATCATCACTTTTAACATACAATCACTAATCATTGATCGATCAACTTAATCATATCACAAGTAATCACTATGGCTAATCTTTTAGAGGACATCCAATGTGCCGGTTCCGATACCCGACCACCTATGCTTGATAAGGCTGACTTTGCGTCATGGCAACAACGTATTCGATTATAACTGTCGGAGTTAAGGATTTATGGGAGTAAACATTTTAAATGTCAAATTGATGAAGGTACATTTCACGATTGGGGACATCGTTGAAGCTATTTGTTGCTGAAGGAACTAAAGGTTCACTCAATCTGGGTCCTGAACGACCTCGAGTTTATTCGGATCTGTCACAGGATGAGAAGGATAGGTACAATGCAGACATTCAAGGCAAGCAAAATAATACTTAATGTTTACCAAATAAAGATATCTTTTTATTTCACTTATTATCATTACATGATGCAAAGGACATATGGGACAATGTGAAGATGCTTTTGGAAGGATCGGAATTAATAAAGGAAGACTGTGAATCACAACTGTATGATGACTTTGAACACTTTCGTCAGAACAAAGGCGAAACCATTCACGACTACTATGTTCGGTTTGCCAAGCTCATTAATGACATGCGGAACATCAAGATGACCTGTCTAAAAATACAGTTGACTCAAAGTTAATTTGTGAATAAACATGCTGCCTCTGAATGGGGTGATTTGTCTACAGCTGTGATACTTAACCAAAGGGCTGAAGGATCAACTTTGATCAACTATATGCCTTACCTGAAGCAACAGAGGCACAGTGACCAACGACATTAGATGATGTTGGAACGTCTCACACAACAGACAGTTGATCCTCTTGCCTTGATGTCCAATGTTTCACCTCAACATTATCATTCTCAATCATCAACAAATCCACCGACCACATATCATCAACCACATTCTAGACTGACACCTCAAATCTGTTTTGGAACTTTCTCCAACTGACAACCTATGAGAAACCTAACCAAACACTTGCCTTACTCACCCATCATACAAACCTTCCTTCCTCAAACAAACGGATAACTCAGAACCTCATCTAAATCAAGGAATCAAGCTACAATACAAGATCGGGCTAGGGTTGTTGTTCAAGAATTGTTTCAGGTGTCGACAAAACAGAGACAGGTAATAATGACGGGGTGTTTTTTCACAGGTGCAGTTGGTTATGGGAGAGCACAGAACAGAGTGAGGAATGCTAATCCGGGTCAAGCTAGGCAGGTTAAGTGTACAACTGCAATGGGGTAGGCCACATAGCAAGGAACTGCACTCAACCCAAGCATCCACAGAACTCCGAATACTTCAAAGACAAGATGTTGCTGATGTAAGCTCAAGAGGAATGGGGGCATAGTCTTAGTGAAATAGCAGTTATTGTTTCATAGCTGGTGGACAGGACATTGCTATTGATTGAAGATTATGGACGAGCAACGGTTCATGACTTAGCCTCCTCAATGTGGATAATGTATTTCAAGTGTAATGACTGTGATGCGTATGATTTCTGATGTTGTTGAGGCTTCCTACGGCACAAAAACTATGTTCATGGCTAATCTATCATCCGTGATCCAGTTTTTAATGAAGCCGCGTCCGTCTTTGTTGTCGAACATCTTATTTGAGGGTACATGACCTATGATCACTATCAAGATGCTGTTTGTGATCATCTATGACACAAACGAGATGCACGACATGTTACAACCAAACCACGTTGTTTGACTACATTGTCCATTTATACGAGTGGAATAGTAATATGACTCCTTATGATCAGTAGTGAAAGGATAACGCTTTATTCTTCTTGTGTTGGTTGTACAAATAATGCAATTTATGGTTCCATATATGTCATAAGTGATGATTAGATATTGATGTGTGCATGAATCTGATGTCCTATCTGCTCTCATTACACCCCGGAATACAGTAAGCTAATAATTTGTTTAATATGTTGGAACTTCCCCAATTAAGGAAAAGTGGAACTATATGAAAGAGGGCAATTTGAAGTAAATGAACTGGGAACTAAAAGATTGATGAGCAACTAGAATAGTTATTTGTGACGTTTATTAAGGAAGAGAATTTGAAAAAAGGAATCTTCATTCATAAAATTGCAACTTGCCTCTACAATCCAACTATAACAAGTTAATGTAGATGAAGTTATATCCTTTGAAAAGGATTTTAACCAAAAAGGAATAAATACTTTGATGAATTTTTCAGACTTAAAAGCTTAAAAGAATAGGTCGATGGATAAACTATTCCAAACAAAGGCCAGTCTATTCAAACAGTTCACATGATGTGTAAACCTAGGTCTTATTATGATGAAGTGAATAAGGTAGCCATTGGCTACAAGAACCCCCTATGTCTACATCGTGCAAGCCAAGTTCAGCCTGCCCTGTATAGTGGTCATGTAATTGTTACACCCAATCATGCACCGGCTGTAGTACGTGACGGGGAAGAGACCCTAGAACTTACTAAATTTGTCTAGGCCAGAAAATGAATGGATAAATGAAAGCTAATTGATGTGTGGATAATAAGGTCAATATCACACTGCCTAATTACTCGAAAGAGAATTTTTTAGCGACCTTCACATCACAGAAACAACTGACCCCGGAACAAATATTTTGGTCTCAAGATATTGTTAAAATGAAAGCTGAAGCTCTCAAAGAGCAGAACACCAGACCAATCAAAGCGTTGACTGTGTATCCTCCAAATACACCTGCAACGCTTGTCCCCAGAGTGCTTCCAACCAAAAGTCAAGTGAAAATTAACATTTTTACACTTAAGAAACTTTTTTCGAATTTGAGATTACCGTTAAAAGAGGAATCACACAATCTGGGATTCATGAAGGGGAAAGGGGTTTTGAACAAACCAAGACATGTTACCTCACGGAGGTCATTCCATTTTTCAAAACTCTTCAAGAACATTTTGAGGGCATTCAAAAAGCTCTAACAAAAGAAGTTAAAGAAATGAGTGATGCCTTTGATGAGTTGGAAGCTGAACTTGACCAAAGTGTTGTTGATAGGAAACATGATGAGATTGAACGGAAAAACCTTCTTATTGAACATGATAATATAATCGCTGATGGTTTGTCTAAAGAAGTGTTTTATGTTGCATCGAATTCTGAGCTTAATGTATCTAGATTTACTGAGATGCAAAATGTCATAATGTTTAGGAGCCGTTGTCTGTAAACTTGGAAGAAGTGCTTTCTAATTTACGTGTAATATCCATAAGGCTAATTATAACGAACTTTTAAACCTGTTTTCCAATTTAGGTAAATCACCGAAACTGACTGTTAAACGTATCAAAACCTTAAAGATAGGTTTCAGAATAAACCGTCTTCATCCGTTAATGATACTCTTAATTTTAACTCCATTTTTGTAATCGGTCAAATGAAAGCTTCACTTAAGGCAAAGGCAAGTCATCTCTAAAAGTGAACAATGCATATATCTCAACTTATAGGAGACCCGTAGTTGATACTAGACGAAACCTCTTGATTTTAGGGCCCTGAGACTTTCAGATTCTCACTAATTAATGAAAAGGTTAATGGTCTTCAAGAAAAAATGAGCTTTTTAGGGCAGAAAATGCAAAGATTAAGCTAGCACTTCACGGAATTGTATATGTTGCGATCAAGATTACGCGTGCTAAGAACAAAGCAGTTAACACCCTTAAAAAATGAAAATAAGAGTCTAAAGGTTTCCAACAACAGAATACGGTTATTCATGTGTCATACAAATATAGGTTTTATACCAAAACGTACTTGCACCATGGAAAGTATGCTATAGATGTTGAACCTAGTCCCCACCCGCAATAGGAATAATTGGCAGTTTAATCTAGTTTATTCAGGCATTTAGGGAAAGTGTAGATACACTTCTGCGAATTAGTGGAGGGAGCCAAAGTTTGAAAGACTTTAGATAGATCACTCGGCATTTTTTACCAGTACACTAAGCATTCTCAGGAACTATTAGAAATATGTGTTGCACCTGTCAAGGTTTTCAATCAACAAGATAAGAAGCTGGCTACACCACCCTAGGAAAAAGCAAGTTACCTGTGTGGACAAATGCAACATAAGTAGTAATTACACAACAAACATGTAGAGCCCAACTGCACACTCAAGAAGTCTAATGTGCCCCTGTGCACTCCTTCTACAGGAGGTATACAGCATGCCACTGGATGCTAGCGGATCTCAGCTCAGGAGCATTCTTAAAAGAAATACATAGGATCCCGTCCAGCTAAAAGTGACAGGCTTGAAGAAAGTAGATCGACCACCCTAGGATAATTAGATCTAGTCTTAAAACCATGAATCGTGTTGATTCTAGTAATAGCTCTAAGCGTACTGTAATTAATTCGAATTCTCATTCTGTGTGCCAAACATGTAACAAATGTTTATTTTCAGCTAATCATGATATGTGTGTGGTTACTTATTTGCACTCTGTGAATGCATCCCCCAATGTTAAAAATGTTGTGCGTCATGTTAAGCAAGTTTTGAGGGGGGGGGGGGGGGGGGGGGGGGGGGAAACCTAAGCAAGTTACACAAGTGTGGAAACCTAAACATATCTTTTAAAACAAATTTGGAACCAATGCTCAAAACATTTACAATGTTGGTTATCAATGAGACATACACAAAGAACATTCTCCCTAAGTGATCGTGCCTTTTAACTAGGTTCACTAACTTATAGTTAAATCGTCAAGCCATTGCTTTGTACTTAACCATCGGTAACCCAACCAATTGGGGATCACTAAGTTTCAAAACTCTACCATCTTCGTCTGTTTCAATGCAGGTCGTTACAAATAGTCCTTTGGTATTGGACTCAAGGCTATTCAAAAACATATGACGGGGGATCGCTCTAGGCTCATGAATTTTGTGAAAAAGTTTATCAGGACAGTTTAGATTGAGAAATGACACACTTTGGTGCTATTTATGGGTTATTGAGATTATGTCGTTGGTAATAGTGTTAATAATCTCCAGGGTATACTACGTGGAAGGACTGGGGCATAATTTGTTTTTTGTCGGTCAATTTTGTGATTCGGATTTAGAAGTTGCCTTCATAAAGTATTCTTGTTATGTTCGTGATACGGATGGTGTTGAATTACTTAAAGGTTCCCGTGGTTCTAATTTATACACTATTTCTGTTGAAGACATGATAAAAGTCCTCCTAATTTGCTTGCTATCAAAGCCTCAAGTACAAATTCATGGTTATGGCATCGGCGTTTAAATCACTGGAAAACTTCGGGTTACATCAATGATTCTTGCAAGGAAAAGACCTTGTAAGAGATTACCTAGTTTGAAGTTTGGAAAAGATCAAAATTTGTTCTGCATGTCAATTAGGGAAGCACAAAAAGCATACCAACACCTGTAAAAAAATGAAAAACACCAATTTTGGAAGTTTCTAAACACCCTTCATATGGATTTATTGTGGACCGATGCGGTGCAAAACATTTGAATGGGAAGAAATACATCTTAGTAATCGTCGATGATTACTCTCGGTTTACGTGGGTCAAGTTTTTAAGATCAAAGGATGAAACACCAATGGTTGTCATCAAATTTCTGAAGCAAATACAAGTCGGTCTTAACAAAACTGTCAGATTCATCTGCACCGATAATGGAACTGAATTTGTCAACAAGACTATGTATGATTACTATGAAAGCGTTGGAATCTTTCACCAAAAGACAGTACCAAGGACTCCACAGCAGAACGGCGTTGTTGAAAGACGGAACCAAACTCTTGTCGAGGCAGCTCGAACAATGCTAATCTTCTCAAAGGCACCGATGTTTCTTTGGGCTGAAGCTGTGGCTACTGCCTGTTACACCCAAAACCGTTCCCTTATTCACACACGTCACGACAAAACCCCATATGAGTTAGTACACAATAAGAAGCCTGATCTCACATTTTTCCGGGTCTTTGGTGCTCTTTGTTACCCTACAAATGACAGCGAGAATCTTGGAAAACTACAACCAAGGGCTGATATTGGAATTTTCATTGGATATGCACCGAGCAGAAAAGGTTACAGAATCTACAACAAACGAACCCAACAATTAATGGAAACTATTCCAGTTCAAATTCGATGAGCTGACTGAGCAAGAGATTGCTCATGTACAATCCAAGCCAGGACCCGCTCCTAACTGTTGTCGCATGGACCATCTTGTTCAGGGCTCGTACCATTATTGATCCTGTTTACTCCATATGTACCTCCCACATAATAAGAATTAGGTTGTTATTCCAACCTATGTTTGATAAATATTTTGATCCATCGGGTAACCGTCAGGATTCTCTTCCTAGTGTAGCACAAGACCCTGTCATTCCTACAGGTCCTTTAGTGTCTATTTCTATTGATTTCTAGACGCACACCTTCGGGAAGTCAATTATCATAAACATTGGATCATCATTCTCTCGGTACATCATGGTTGTAGCAGGTGAGCAATATGCCGAAGTTAATCCGTTTGCTGCAGCTGATCATGAACCATTTGTTAATGTGTTCGCCCCAGGTCCAACCTCTAAAGCTTAATCATCTGGGGAAATCATGATGCCCGACTCAACCAATCTATAGTCACTCAACCTCATGAACATATCCGGAAATGGACTGATTCTCATCTTCTTGATAACATTATTGGGAATCCCTCTCGACCGGTATCCACTCAAAAACAGCTTGATACAGATGCTTTGTGGTGCTTCTACAATTCCGTACTGTCCAAAGTCGAACCAAAAACTTCCAATCTGCTGCTACTGAAGACTGCTGGTTTCAAGCCATGCAAGATGAAATCCATGAATTTGATCGACTGGACATATGGGAATTCGTTACCACCCTCCAGACGTCCATGCTTAATGTTCTCAAGTGGATTAGAAGGTGTGATGCTTGGAGTTGGTGATGTGTTGAAAAACAAGGCACGTCTTATAGCAAAAGGATTTCCTCAAGAGGAAGGTCTAGATTTTGAAGAATCATTCGCCCTGGTTGCTCGTCTTGAAGCAATCAGGATATTCATTGCCAATGCCTCCAGCAAAAACATGACAGTTTATCAAATGGTAGTGGGAAAAACTGCATTCTTAAATGGCCGAGCTCAAAGAGAATGTCTATGTCCACCAACCTGAAGGCTTTGTTGACCCCAGAACGTCAGAATCATGTCTATCGTCTGAAGAAAGGAACTTTAAGGGTTTTAAAACAGGCTCCACAGGCTGGTTGACACTTTGTCAAAGTTTTCTTCTGGCACAAGGATTCTCCAAGAGGTTTTTATTGTCGTGATCCAACCTTGTCATTCGGAAAACTAGGCAAACACATCTTTATGTTTATAATATTATGTTTGTTGTTATTCATGATTTGCCTTTGAACGCACCCCAAATGATTGTGACCGTTTTTCTAATGAAATGGAGTTCTAAATTTCAAATGTCGATGATCGGGTCAAAATATCATTTTTTCTTAGGCTTTACAAATTTCTCAAAATCCTTAGAGGCATTTTCATTAAATCAATCGTAATTATGCAAATGAGATATTAAAGAAAAATTATGATCTTTATAAAAGTGACCCTGTTTCTGTTGACACTCCTATGGTGGAGCGAACAAAATGGATTGAAGACCTCTAGGGGGGAACCCTGTTGACCAGAACCAAATATCGCAGCATGATTGGGGTCCCTGTTGTACCTCACAGCCAGAGTAGACCTGACCTATATTTGTTGTGTGCATGTGTGTAGATATCATCTGGACTACAAAAAAAGCACCTTGTGGCAGTTAAACGGGTCTTTCGTTATCTCCAAGGAACCTTCAATATGGGTCTTTGCTGGTAGCCGATAGGCCCCCGCCATGGCACTAACAGCATACGCAGACACAGATCATGTAGGTTGTCAGGACACTCGCAGGAGTACATCTGGCAGTGCTCAATTCCTTGGTGATAAGTTAGTCAGCTGGTCTCAAAAGAAGCAAAACTACGCACGTCCCATCTCGTCTACAGAGGTGAATTCATCGCGATTGGTCTGGTTGTTCTGGCCCAATCCTATGGATGCGGTCTCATTTATTCAGATTTATGGCTTTCTTACATCGCATCCCTCTGTACTGTGACAACAAGAGTTCCATAGCCTCTGGACTATGCAACAACCGTTCAACCACTCTCTAGGTCTAAACACATCGAACAATCCGACATCATTTCATCAGTGAGCATAGTAGAAAAATGGAGTGGTTGAGTTGTAATTTCGTGAGACAGAGTATCAACTGGCGGATATATTCACTAAGGACGTGACAGAGAACGATTCGAATCATTCTCACAAGGCTTGGCATGAAGTGTATGAAGCCGGAGACACTCAAAAGTCTTCAGGATGAGTAACGGATTGGCTTCAAGTATCCTATGTAAATATGTACATACTTAAACCCAAAAAGAAAAATACAAAATTATAAAACCATCAAAAATACATAAAAATCAGAAAATAGAAAATGCCAAAAATAGTTTTCTTCAAGACATGTCTTCCGGTTATCGATAACATTTACGGTCCTAGAAATGTCATTCAATAATGACACGGGTCTTTAAATGAAGCTCGAACGGAAGTTTAAACCTTTCAAAACATGTCTTAATGGCTTGCAGTTATTTCAGACTGCAACCCGCTTTTCAAAATGAGGAAAGCACGTCGCCAAAAAGACGGCTGTTCCTAACAACGGGTGATTAAGTTCTCCGAGGATGGATTACTTTATATCCTTGCAACATCGATCTAATGTACGCCTTCGGGCATTATTTCTTGTTAAGAAGAGAAGTCTTCTTTTATCCTTGTAATTTTCCGTCTATGATTCTTCAGAAAATTATTTGGATTTCACGTGGTGGCTTAATGTTTTTTTTTGTAAAATCATCGGACTTGGGTTTTTCATATATTTCGGACACTCATTCAAGACTACCGCTCTTTAACTAGACCACGGGTCATGATGGAGGGGGAGAGTGGTTTGTCTAATTCAAGACATTAACAGGCATTTTTAACATAAAAAGGTTTGTGGAACTAACGGGGTTATGGATTAAGGGGAGAGTTAAAACTAGGAGTTGACTCAAATGGTTCAAAGATGTCAATTGAATGTTCGTTTTGATCTTATATTGCTATGAGCTTACTGTATCTAGGCTTTAATAAATGTGTAGGAACAATTGTGTCATTTCCCCAAAGTTAATCAATCCTTTAGATGCTATGTGTCCTAAATGTTATAAGAAATATGAAAAGTGATGGGACGACTTGTGTAATTTACATTAACATAATTAGATATAAGAAGGAGAGGGATCCTATTTTGCAAAATGAAGCTAAAAGTTTAATATAGGTATAAATGTAGTGTTGCGTTTTGACTGGGTCATAAATCACCATAAATCGAAGTGACCTGTTTCATCGTTTCTCTCTCAAGCTGCGATTGTTGTTTTGTTTTAGCTGTTATTTCAAGTGTGACATCGTTGGGATTTCACTCATCTTGTAACTGGATTGTGTTTGGTTGTTTTGTGTGTTTATTACGGGATTTAACATTGCCTTCTTATTTTGTTAGATGCGTTGTTCGGGTCAATGCTGGAATTGATTTCCCCGCCTCCTCTATTAGTGCCCTTTAAGGCTAAAAGTAATTGATAATCGTTGGTAATTGGTCTTGTTGCGTTTCATTGTTGCGGATTTGGATGATATAAATTATTGATTGCAGTTGAAGTTTGTGTCTCTATGTGCGGGTTTGAATGTTGGTCTTATTGCGATTTGATAATTAATGCTTGATTGCATTTTGAGTTTACGTTCATGTTGCGTTTTGATGGTAGGTTCATGTTGCGATTTGATAATTAATGCTTGATTGCGTTTTGAGTTTACGTTCATGTTGCGTTTTGAGGTATTTCTTGATTGCGTTTTGATATGAAAGTGGTTATGGTTGCGTTTCAGATAGAACTCATGTTGCGTTTTGGACTCTTACTCTAGATTGCGTTTTGATTTTATGATTTCAGATTGCGTTTTGATAGATAGTATCGTGATTGCGTTTTGAAGTTATGATCTTTGATTGCGTTTTGAAGTTATGATTCTAGATTGCGTTTTGGTTTACCTGTCATGATTGCGTTTTGGTTTACCTGTCATGATTGCGTTTTGTATGTTGTTGCGTTTTGATTGCTTTGTTTGTTCGCGATTTGAAGTTCTTGAGATAACGTACAGGTTCAAAACGCAACTTGTTGCGTTTTGATTAGAAGAAATTCTTTTAATATTAAAATAGTAAAGCCACCTTTTCAAATTTTTTTAAATTGGCTGCGTTTTGACTAATTTAATATTATAACCACTGCGTTTTGATGGATGCGTTTTGATGTCTGCGCTTTGATTATGACTGCGTTTTGACTCACTGCGTTTTGATTATGACTGCGTTTTGATTATGACTGCGTTTTGACTCATTGCGTTTTGATTGTGACTGCGTTTTGACTCATTGCGTTTTGAGTATGAATTATTCAAATATCATTGCGTTTTGGTCTTGAAGTTGTTGAAGATTATTGTTTGATTAGAGTGTCTTATCCATTGCCTGTATCCTGCATGGTTTGTTAATTGCCATTGAATCTTGTGGTTAATTCGGTGTGTCTTGTCCTCTCTTCGATGAGTTAACTTCCGTTGATTCAAGAGTTGACCAAACTCATTGATTAACACTATAACATGATCTTAGGGTTCTTACTCTTGGATCTTGTGCATACGTGATTAACTTCCGAGCATATGATCACCTCTAACATCTATCTGCCTTGGTCGCTTTTCTGTGATGTAACTGTGCAGATTCAATGATGGATGCTGTAATGCACCGCAATGGAACACCGTCCGTACAGATGAACAAATCTTACCACGCATTCGATGGGTGCCAAATTGGGAAAAGCAAATGCTATCGGAATGGGAAGAAAAATCTCAACCAGTCCAATTTTCAAGATTGTTGTGGATATTCTCAAGCAAACAAATTTCTTCAGAGCTTTTACAGCGTCATCAACAATACCGGCTATCTATATTCAACAATTCTGGGATACTATCTGTTTTGACAGTAAATCTGGAAGTTATAACTGTCAACTGGACAAGCAATGGTTTGATCTCACTCAAGACACACTCAGAGATGCTCTTCAGATCACGCCATTCGATAAAAACTAGGCTTTTTCTCCTCCTCCGACTCCTGATACGCTTACGAGTTTTGTCTATGAGTTGGGTTATCCAGAGAATCATTAATTGTCAAATGTCACCACTAACGACATATTCCAACCATGGAGGGCACTCCAACAATCATTAACTTGTGCTTACGGGACATGATCTTCAGGATTTGAAAGACCAAGAGCTCCAGTGCTTGTCAGATCCTCTGGGGTGTTGGTTTAATCGAGTCACATTGATTATGCTGAAAGGATTGTGGAAGATTTTATCAGTCTATCTCACAATTGCCACAGAAGGACCAAGAGGAATCTGGAACAGCAAGTCAAGGAACAGAAGAAAGCGACTTTTCATTTGATACCAATATCCGGTTCACTAAGTTGAGTATATTTCTCTTTGCAGCGGACTACCACAACTTCCACCATGACCTGAGTCCCTACTCTATTGCCTATGAGGTAACCTGTACTAGGTAATCTCAAGTTCAGCGCTAAGGGGACCAAACGGGAAGTCTTCGGGATGACTATACCGAATGAACTCATCAATGATGTCATATCGAAGGAGATGGTTATATGATGCTTATCTGGAAAAGAGTTTGCAAAGGCATCAAAAGATACCTCGCGGGCGTGACGAAGATTTAAGTGAGTGATCCTGATTCTCCAGCACCCAAGCCAGCAAAGCCAGCAAAACAAACCAAACCAAAACCAACCAAGCAATCAAAGCCTACCGAACCCAAAGCTGCATCCAAGAAGCCTAATACCCAGCACAGGTCCAATCCTCTCAAGAAGATTAGCGCAAGCGTGGTGGTTCTGAGGTCGTCGGAGGCCCACCACTAGCAAACGTTGCTAAGGCTGGGAAAAAAAAAAAAAGTGGTAAGACAGAGAACTATTAAGTGTTCTAAGGCAGGTTGGTTAGATGAATGCGGTTGATGAGGGGTTCTACTGGCTAACCCAGCCTTGGGAAGACAACTGAGCGAGGCGATAACAATAGGTTCTAGAAGGAGAGCCCTAACGATGCTTACCATACTATTGGTCCTCTTTCCCCAATGGTATTCAGGAAACTATACTGGGAAACTTTCAACCACTGCCAGGAGGTGCAGGGAGGGGAAAGGGGGAAATGAGAAAGTAGGTGAAGAAAAGTGCTCAAGTTCTTCTTCTCTTCTGACTTATAAGAAAAAGAGGCCCCGACTGATAGACAGTTATCTATTAAGGAGGACATTACTCCCGTTACCCATCTGAACCAGCAGGGCCATGATAAAGTCTTCTCCCTTTATGCTGAACTTGGATTATATGGCAGTGACACAAAGTCTGATGAAGAAATGCCTTCAGTGGTCAGAAGTGGGGCTCAAGACGAAGGTCAGGCTGGACCAGACCCTGGTACACTAGATGAAGGCCAGGCTGGATCAAACCCTGATGATGTGGCTGAATCCCAACCTTTACAATCTTGTGTCTTGCTGGACCTACCTTGATCACTGGTATGTTGAGTCATTGATCCTCCAGTCTACCACAACCTGAGCATTTATGGGGATGAAGGCGTTCAACAGCGCAGGGATCCTGATGTACAGGAGAATCTGAAGCTTACGGTTGATATGAAACAAGTTTACCAAAAGGACCTGTAGCTCTACAGGGATGTTGTCCTTCTCTACAACATTCGCCAATGACTTTAGCTTTGGTGATCAATTCTTGGAATGACAAATGTCTTGAGGCTGACAATGAGAAGACAACGACAGACACCGTGGCCCACCTCACCCCCCCCCCCCTGAATCAATGGTGTCTGTCACGTTCAGCAAGAACCTAGTCTTCCCTCCTATGACCGATCACGGTATCGGTCCCTGTGCCTAGACCCGATTCTCCCAATGTTCATTGGCATTTGCTCCAACCAACACAACCACAACTGTTAAGCAACAACAACAACAATCTTTTTCACTACCCCTCTACCACAACAAGGTCTCTTTTCATCAGATCTATCCTCATTAAGCATATGGGTGAACTTGAAGAGTTCATCGCGAATCTAAGTGGATGAAAATCAAGCTCTGGAAACACTACTTGACATGGTAGGGGAGAAGATTCATAAGTTAGAAACTTCTGGACGTACCCAAATGATCAGAGAGCAGAACGGTGGAGTTTATTGATTCCAACAGGAGATTGATCGATAGATTAATGAATCAGTTATGGAGGTGGTATATCTCATTCAGTAAGATGCAATGAGAGCTACTCTTCGTGCTCGCTTCAAGGATCTCCTACGTTGACAGAAGGACATTCT
This sequence comes from Tanacetum coccineum, assembly GCA_026074375.1. Classification (NCBI taxonomy): domain Eukaryota; kingdom Viridiplantae; phylum Streptophyta; class Magnoliopsida; order Asterales; family Asteraceae; genus Tanacetum; species Tanacetum coccineum. The sequence continues at coordinate 96,904 of BQNB010001072.1, forward strand.
GTCCAACGCATGTTGGAGGTGAAACTATGACAAGGGACATGCTAACCTCACCGAGTCAGTAGCATATGAAACACTGCAGGACTCCATCGTCGTGATGAAAGTAAGGGACTTTGATGTAGGATAAGGTCAGGAGGAAATTAAAGAAAAGTTAAGAAGATTCTCCAAATACTCCGCTGGGTCTCACCTTCAACCTCCACCTCCTCCTCCACCACCGTCAGGCGTATCAGGGGCTTTCTGGCTACAAACGGACGACTCTGATTCTGCTCAGCTCCTCCTCCACCTCCTCAGTCCTCATCCACTCATAAGGGAGGATCATGTCAACAGCACACCTCGGCTCCATTTCCTAAAGGACAGCTGCGTCAGGCTGTATTCTGCTTGGCAACGAACTGAACAACCCGTGATCAAGCCCTCAATCACAACGATCTGATAAATCTTTATAATGGGATGATGAAACACTACAGTTGAACAAGCATATTTAGTGCGTGATAAGGTAGGACAGTGATCATTATTCCTAACAGTCAACTTGAGGCAGGGTTTGTGGAACCTTCTAACTGAAGGACAGACCGGCCACTCCAGAACCTGCTTGGACTATTCCATCATCTGATCTGACCATGCCAACAAACAACTGGGCCTTTGCTCTGAAGTCGACATATGCACCTCCATAGGAGAACTCTCTACTTGCTCAAACCGGGGATATGGCGATGTTTATAGATTGGTACTGCAAACGACAAGGAATCACTCACTTGACACTACAAGACCTGGAAGGCCACAGAATTCGAAAGCGTTAGTGTTTCATGTGACGTGATTCATCTCCATTCCAAATGGAGAGGTGCCTCAAGATTCTCCCTGACAGTGGATGATACAATCCTCAGGTACAACTTCAGCAAGCCACTTCCACTGGGTGGTGAACCTGGCCATATAACCATTCAACCGGATTTCTTCTTCAACAAAGATCTGGAGTATCTACGATATGGTCGCAAGGTTGGCAGACCGGCCTTGTCAATCTCGAAGATGAAGGCGGCATATTATCCTGATGTCGGCTTGGAGCAACTGCTGCCTGATCAGTTCTGGATTGAAGAGGAATGCAAGTATGACATCGCAGCTATGTATGGTATCTCTGACTGGTGGTTTCAAAGACAACGATTCTACATTGACCGATTCTCATCTGAAGGAGACCGCCGATGTAACATCCGAGAATTTTCGAATTTTTAAATGACGATTTCAATCGTTGACTTTTAGGATCTGGCTTGACTTATAAGAACGACCATCTAAAGCACGTTTTCATTATTCGGACTCTAAAGCAATTTGATGTAAAAAGACATTCCTGACAACTTTTTAGTTTTGACCGAGACCCGGAAACAGTCAGAAGGTGACTGAAATGCCCTCGCAAGATTTTAGAAACACAAAAATAATTAAATTACATTTAATTATCACGTTTTATTAAATGAGAATATTTAATAAATTATTTAACATTTTATTCAGTGACGTTTATTGAAGACGCGAATATTCGAGTTAAAATCCATTTTTATTTCAGACAATGCGTAACCGGTTCACAAAATAAATAACAAATATTTTATTAAATGTTATAAAATATTTAGGAAATATTATCAAGTGAATACTCATTTTTATCAGAAAAATGATTAGAAAAACAATGGCGCAAGTTTCGAGATTTGAATCGTCCGTTAAGTCGTTCAAACGAGTCCCCAATCCGCTTTCTATTCAAATAAATTTATTAAAAAATGTTACACTTTTACCCCCAACTATTAAAACTTGTCACTTTGAAATGAAAGTTTTAATATATAAATAAAAACATATATATCATTTTCATTTCCATCTCAAAGTTCACACACACAAAAATATACAACTCTCCCTCTCTCTTCCCCAAAATATCCGGCCAGCCACCACCATCGCCGGATCCGGCCACCATCGTCGCGCCGCCGTCGGAAAACTTTTCCGACGGACTTTTTCGGCCAAGTTTAAAAGGGTTTCTCTCCGCTCGATCTACCCGATCCGCTAAACCACGCGCTGTCACGCGCCTCTATCACCACCTCCCACCTCAGTCGCCGCTGCCATACCACCCAACACCATCGCCACGGGTCCGTTTGGTTTTATAAGCACCAGAGAAGGTGCGTTGGTTGTGGGTTCCCAGCCAAAAGGCCGCGTCGGGTTGGTGGTAACACCCACCGGGTGCGTGGGTTTGTGGTCTCAACCGTCTAGGGTGCGTTTAGTTTTATGTAAATGCACCAAGGGGTGCATTGGGTTTGTTTATATAAGCACCACAGGTGCGTTTGGTTTTGTTATAGAAACAAGGGTGCGTTTGGTTTCAGCCTAAAGGGTGCGTTTGTTTTGTTGTAAATAGTCAAATAGGGTGCGTTCGGTTGTCTGGTCAGCCACCCAAATAGGGGTGCGTTTGGCAGCCCACAACACCACGCAAGGGTGTATGTTTCGGTGGTTCCACGGCAGCAGAAAAGGGAGTGTTCGTGTGGGATTATAACCGCCATGGGGGGTGGGTTCATTTCAGTTGAGTAGCCACGAACACATGGGTGCGGTTGGTTTCTGTTGTCGGCTTGGAAAAGGGCGGCAGCCGCCACCTACGGGTGAGTATGGTGGGCTGCCGCCGCTATAGGGTGCGTTCGGGGGGTTTATATCATTAGGGGGGTGTTTGTTTTTTGGGGTTGGCAGCAAAGGGGGGTGTTTGGTTCGTATTAAGAACAACTAGGGTGCGTTTGGATTGTTATAGTCGAATAAGAGGGTGTTTGGTTGGGTGGCAGCCACCAAGGGGTGCGTTGGTTGGGGCTGTCACCGCACAAGGGGCCGTTTGGTTGGAGCAGCCACATTTAAGGGGCGTGTGTTTGTTGGCAGGAAACACTACAGGGGTTGCCGGTGTGTTTGGTTGAACAGGAAATCCCCCGGGTTTTTTTTAGGGTGCGTTGGTTGGTTTAGCAGAAATAGGGCATTTGGTATTAACGACAACAAAATAGGGTGAGTTTGGTTTCTACGAAATGAACTCATAATTATATTTTCAGTACTTTATACAATAATAAAGCGAATCACTTCAAAATGGTTGTTAATGGTTAAATAAATACAGTTAATTATTACTTGTTTAGTTTTTAATATATATTATATATATATATAGTTATATATATATATATAATTTATATATATATATATATATTATATATATATATTTAATATATATATATTTTATATTAGTAATATTTATATATTTCAACTCGGGGATCGATTTGGAAAGTGGAAACTATCTTTGATAGTATAATGTGGAAAATCATTCTATAAACCAAATAAGTCGTACCGATAAAAATCTGTTAAACCACTATAAATAAAAGTGCATTATAGATTCTGTTATTTTTAGGAAACCGGATAAAAGCGAATTATATTATATATATATGTATATATATATATATATATATATATATATATATATATTTATATATATATATATATATTATATATATATATATATATATATTTGTATATTTACACTCGCGGATCGATTTGGAAAGTGGAAAAAAATATGAGATTGTATAAAAGGGGAAAACATTATATAACAAATAAGTCGTTACGGGAATATCTGTAAACCACTCATACATATCAGTTCATTATAGATTCTGTTGTTTTTAGAAAACCGAATAAAAAGACGATTATATTAGTCTATAGATTTCTAAATTGATATTACTACGATAAACCCGGTAAATAGGGTATAGATATGTTTTAAAGGATATTATTAAAATATAAACTATACAAAAACTTGACAACGGACAAAACACTATAATTTTTACAAAGAGTTAATAATTTTAGACATCTGACTGTCGAAAGATACAGAAACATAAATTATAAAATATTATTTTATATTTTATAATGGTTATAATATGTTACCAAACGAAGGTTTTGCTGGTTATTCATACGTTTTAGACATGTATCATCTTTGTACAAAGCATTTTCATTATTAAGTAATGTAAACTAATTGATTTAATTTATTTATTCACCATTTATTATATAATACATGCAAGGTATTATATATTTTCAAATAAACTTTAGTTGATTGTCTTTGTGATATTATTCACGGTATAGAAGTATATAAGGTTATTTTTCATAAGTAATATATTAAGAATATATATTACCACACTTTGAGTATATTTTACAATTTATTTTATTTACACCAACCACCAACCATTACAACGTTAAATCTAAATCTTCATCAACGTGTAGCATTGATGTAACCATTCTTTCGGGAAACCCAAATATATTATCCTAGGCTAGTGAATCTTAGCCGTTAAGATTAGTTGCAACTTCTTGATCGAGCCGCTTCGTCTTCCGTTCGTTTGTTGCATATTGATGCCTATCATGCCAATCGTTTCTTCATCATCAATGTGTGAGTTCATAACCTCGTTTTCAATCTTTTGAATGTGTATAAACACGCGTGGGGGAAATTATATTGCTTGTCTCAAAAACTCTTTAATTACTGGGTTTATCTTTTTATACAAATTTGTGATTGTTTTAAAGGATATTGTGAGTTTCATAGTCCCACTTTTAAATGTTTTTACATTGGGATGGAAATGATGCTAAATGTTTTGAATTGCTGTGATTATGTGTTTTGCTTTCATGTGGACATTATGTGTCTGCTATATGACTTATTGTTGCATGTTGAATGTGGTTTACTTGCATGTTCTATATTGACATGTCAAGTGTTATTGATTTGGGATCGGGGAGTACGCCTACTCAATAATAGTGATTTGGGATCGGAGGGGTACGCCTACCCAGTATTGTGAAATGGATCGGGGGTAACGTTCCTACCTAGTTGTTGAAATGGATCGGGGGTAACGTTCCTACCTAGTTGTTGAAATGGATCGGGGGTAACGTTCCTACCTAGTTGTTGAAATGGATCGGGGGTAACGTTCCTTACTAGTTGTTGAATGGACGGGTAAGTATGTTACTACCTTGTAATGTGGATTTGTATGTTAGCATAAGTTCATATTTTGCATAATTGTCCTATATTGTTTTGATAATCGCAGTAATTGGTTTTGGAAAGTTTATAATGTGAGTCTTAAACCTATGAACTCACCAACTTTATGTTGACCTTTTTAAGCATGTTTTTCTCAGGTGAATTAAATGCTTGGATTATCTGATGTGCATTGGAGTCTAAATTGACAAGATTTCATACTTGGATTTCTACAAATGATCAAATCTCGTTGTGTTGCTTTCAAGCTTTTCATTGTGATGCAATTATGGGACAACTATTATTTTGATTTCAGAAAATCAACGAGATTGTTTTACAAACGACACATTTAGAGGTCGTTCTCTTGTATCTAGCACTGTGTATTATGAAGTAGCACCCCATGTGGTATTCCGCTGCGTTGTCATATTTTTGGGGGTGTTACAGATTGGTATCAGAGCACTGGTTATAGAGAACTAGGTTGCATATTTTACCCTAGACTATAGTCGTTTCGCATCAACATTGCACAAATCAAACATTTTCAAGGGCATACACGCTAATTGCTTAGGTGCTTACATTATGTGCTGCATTAAGTGCTTACGTGGCATACATTATATAATAGTATATAATAAATATTTTTCTGCTTGCATTCCTTTTACGTATTTATGTACGTTATTTATATAAGAGTTATTTATAATTATCAGATATTTTTAAAGACATTGTGGGGGGCACAATGGTCTCATTCTATGTCAGAATTGTTGTTATACAATGGTCTCATTTCTGTTCTTAGACGTTGTGAGTTATACAATGGTCTCATCCTGCTTCATGTACATTGTGAGTTATACAATGGTCTCATCTTGCTTCTTAGACATTGTGAGTTATACAATGGTCTCATCTTGCTTCTTGGACATTGTGAGTTGCGCAATGGTCTCACTTCGTTCTCAGACATTGTGAGTTAAACAATGGTCTCTAAGGATATTATTTTTCTTCATAGTTTTATACTATATTGTACTACACAAAGACCGTCATAATTTTGTTTACATGGAATTATGTATGAATCTAAGTATTACAAGTCTTGTATGGGCGGGACTTGTAATATGAGGATCGATATGATAATTGTTATGTTAACAAAGCCCGTCACAGTTCTGTTTACATGGGATTATGTATAAATCTAAGTATTACAAGTCTTGTATGGGCGGGACTTGTAATAGAAGGATTTATATGATAAATGTTATGTTAACTGGTTCATTGAGACTTTTACCTTAGTTACTCTAACCGGGTACTCATTACCTATCTTGAACTCTAGGTCGATATTTTTGGGTAGTTTTACTCCCTGTCTCCGAAGACGAGTTTGGAACACTGTCACTATACTCATTTAGAGCACATGATCGTCCATGTTTCATCCTATCACCTTGAAAAAGTTTGTGGGTACGGCGTATTTACATCGGGAATTATTAAAGTGGAGGAATTGATGATTCTGTTTATTTAAAAGGTATTGGGGCACTCTTCATTTAAATAAATAAATTATGTAAATCACGAACCATAAGTTTATCAATTGATTTTTTACATAAATTAGGAGCTTCTTTATGCAAAGTAATGTATTTTAAAGGAGTGGGGCTTATGGTAATCCGAATATGGACACGAGTTGAACCTAGATTCGAAAAATCGCAGAATCTATTGAAAAGGGTCTAGAAAACACCAATCTGTTCTAACCACTCGACAGAATCTTAAGGCCTCACTTGGAACTACCTTATCTCATTCTTAAGTTGTTACTTTTGCGATTGCAAATCCTTGCGATCGTAAACTGTTCGTGGAACTAACAGACTTGTTACATACTTGAGTTAATGGAGTTGATTCGTCCTCAAACTAGCGACTGAGTACCATCATCCTCCGTCTATCGCATAAGCTCTTCCGCGAGCTCCTCTCATTTATTGAACTTTATCCTGGGGATATTGTTTCTCGGAAGGTTCTCACCCTCTGCAATACCATTCACCGTTGTTTAGTGATCGTCGTTATGGTTGCTGTTGTTTAGGGTCTGGATGTGGTCCCAGATGTACCCAAACTTTATCAACTAAGTGATGAAACCCACCTTAAACAAGATAAGCATATGTCGATATAGTATTCAGTTGAATTACTCATTGCAGACAAAAAGTACACCAATTTAAGTCAGGATATTAATTAAGTACTGCCAAGTAAGTTGGGAACTTACATCCATAAGCCACGTTGATGTGAATCATTGGACCTTACAGATAGTACAAACGAGACTTCGTCCTCGGACATTTAGAAACTTTTACAAACATACTCACGCGACTACACTTCTCTTGAAGATTTTTCACTTACTTGTGAATCTTCCTACACGCGGTTATTTACCGTCATAAGATCTGTTATGACTAGATTTTGAGATTACCATTTGATGGATTAAATATTGATCCCGCTCAGGAGACTATACCTTAAATACATAGAATATAATAATATATCCTAATATATAGTAAGGGATGGTCTAAAGCAGAGTCAATGATACGAGAATAGTTTATAGAGCTTTCTCGGGTCGTAAATCCCCAACGAGGCAGCTGGAATGGTAACATTCGATCACGAATGAATTGATGATTTGATGTGAGAAACAAATGATTTTGATTTTTAATCTAGATAAACTAAATTTAATTAAAGAAAACTAATAATTATTCTACGGGAACAAGCAGTGGAAACTGGGAAACTTTTAATATAATACGGGGTAACAAAAATATTATACGGATAAATCCTAAATACGGGACACATGAACATGGCAATGAGTATCCTAAAAAATCTACGGGGAACCATAATTAGGCTAAAAATACTTAACTAAGATTAATTAAAACTAATAACACTAATGTTTAAACGTGCAATTTTTGACTACCGGGAATTAAGTTGCAAGCCCTAAAACTAAAAATTATAAAAATAAAAGTCCTAAAATTAATTTTTTTTAAAATTTTAATAAATCAAAAATATTCTAACTTAAAAGAAAATGTAAAAATTTTCAAAAACGGAGTTCAAAAACGAACAAAACGGTAAGAAACGAAAAATCCGGGCTCGTAAACGGGCCCGGAACTGAATTTTAAGCAAAAATTACCCTACATAATTTTTTATATTTTTAATATAAACTAACTGATTAAAGAAAATTTTATAAAAAAGAAAAATATTTTTTTGTTAATTTTTGTATTTTTTATGAATTTTCTAAGATTAAAAACTAATTAAAACTAATTAAATATAAAAAGTCAGAAAATATAACTATAAAAAATCTGAAAAAATCAGATTAAATAAAGAAAAAGTTGAGAAATCTAAAAATATAAAAAGCCCTAAAAGTTACTGTAGCAATTATAACTAATTAAACTAATTAAAATTAACCCTAAATTAAATTAAATTAAATAATTAAACCTAACTGAACTAACTGAAAAGGACTAATTATGCAATACCTAAAGGACTAACGAGGTAATCTATAACTAACCTAGTATACTAACAGTGTTAACATTAAAAGAGTTAAATTACACAAATGGTCCCTGAACCTGACCCCGATTGCAAATTAGGTCCAAAAGGCTTTTTAGCCAAAACTCAAAACAGGAAAGTTGTAAAGGGGACTTAGCTTATCATTTTTTATAAAAGGGGTATAAGCTGAAATGGACTCAATAAGCTGGAAAAGTGAGCTTTTAGTCTGACAGTAGCCAAATAAGCTTATGGCTTATTTTTCTTGGCTTTTTTGGGGCTTAAGGCTACTAAATAAGCTACAACTGAGGGAATAAGCTAACAAACCTAAGTGAGACCTAAATAAGCTAAGGGAACCTAGATTAAGCCCTAAAATAAGCTGAATTTAAATAAGCTATTCAAAACTGTTTATATAAAAAACAGAAAAAGGTGACTTTTGAGCTTATATTAAGCTGAATAAATAAGCTAACTAATGGAAATAAGCTGCTAAACCTAATAAGCCTACCTATAAGCTATGTAAATAAGCAATAAAAACATGAGGCCTAATATAAAATAAGCTAGAAGAGATGGGCTTAAACCTGGTGCTCAGCACCAGGGGAGGTACAAACAGTGGTGAGGGGGCTTATTTGGGCTTATGAATATAAGCTCTCAAGAGATTATTAGCCAAAACCAACTTCAAACAGATAACAAAGGGAGGGTATTGAGCTTATAATATATTACCCACTTTCGTATACATTCAATCTATAATTTAACCACCAACAAACTATTTACAACTTGGAATCTAAATCTTATCAAACGAGTTCGCTGTTGATGTGACATTCATCTGGAACCCAATATATTTTATCTAGGCCTAGTGGATCTTTACCTTTAAGATTAGTTGCAACTTCTCGATCGAGCCCTTCGTCTTCTTCTGTATTTGCATATTAATGCTATCTGCCAATCGTCCTTCAACATCAATGAGAGTTTCATAACCTTCGCCTTCTCAATCTATTGAATGTTTATAAACACCGCTGAGGGGGCATACATCTTGTCTACAAACTCTTTACTTACTGTTACATATAACAATAAATTGTTTTAAGGATATTTATGAGATGCATAGCCTCACTTTTACTCGTTTGAATAACGGTTATATATATTTTTGGGATGAAAATATGCATCGTTTTATATATGGACACAAGTGGATCAATTTTATATTATGATTACGGGTTGCCTAAGTAGCGATAACCCAAGTTAAGTCCCATGTCATGAACTGCAATGCATAGATGTAGTTTGAAAAAATACATTATGAGGAGCGCGAATGTTATTTAAAAGATCTATTTGGGAAACGACCATCCCCGTTCGGTGACTAGCTATCACTAGAGACCGAACTTTAGCATTCGAATTTGGGAAGTATAGGTTATGAACATTCGGAAATGGGCGTAAATTGCAATATATATTTTAATTGCAAGAAAGATTGTCGAGCTTCAGTGTCATAGAGCTTAAGGAAACGTAATCAGGTCTCGTGATGGTTTGCATTTTTTGTTTCCTACCGGGAAGTTTCATGTGGTCCTATGTTCTACGTTTTGACGACTAATTGGAGATTTAAATGGTCTGCATGTTTTTGGCAACTGTTGATTTAGAAATCATATACATATTTTGAAGGACATTTAAGAGTTAAAAGTCATATAAAACTTTGGTAAACTTTGGTTATTATTCATATCTAACTAACCTATGAACTCACCAACTATATGTTGACTTTATTAAGCATGTTTTCTCAGTGAATTAAATGCTTGGATATCTGATGTGCATTGGAGTCTAAATTGACAAGATTTCATAATTGGATTTCTACAAAGGATAAAATCTCGTTGTGTCGCTTTCAAGCTTTTCATTGTGATGCAATTATGGGACAACTATTATTTTGATTTTAGAAAATCAACGAGATTGTTTTACAAAACACACTTTAGCGGACGTTCTCTTGTATCTAGCGCTGTGTATTATGAAGTAGCACCCCAAGTGGTATTCCGCTGCGTTGTTGTGATTTTTGGGGGTGTTACAGATTGGTATCAGAGCCCTGGTTATAGAGAACTAGGTTGCATATTTTACCCTAGACTATAACCATTTTCACAAACATTGCATCACATCAAACATTTTCAAAGTACATACACGTTACTTGCTTATGTGCTTACATTACGTGTTGCATTAAATGCTTATGTGACATACATATATGTAATATATATGCTTACATCTTTTGCGTATATCGCACGTTTATTTATATAAGAGTTATTTATATAAACACCAGAGCATTTCTTAAGACATTGTGAGTTGCACAATGGTCTCAATTATACCTCAGACATTGTGAGTTATACAATGGTCTCATCTTACTTCTTAGACATTGTGAGTTTCATAGCCCTACTTTTACTCGTTTTGGATAAATGTTTTATATCTTTGAGGTGAGAACATGCTTGTTACAAATTCAATTACGTGTTCGATTTAAACACGTTACGTGCTCATTTACAACTCGTTTGCATACATGTTTACAAAGGCATTTACATGGTTGATTCTGTTTGGTTTATATACTCATTTATACTTTTCGCGAGGAGATACAATACCTGGTTTAGTTTTTAAACGTAAACACATACTATATTTTATGATTATGATTAGGCTCCGTTGTATGTACAAGCGAAACTCATGCTTAGGGAGTCCAGGTGGGACATCCGTGTAGGCACACGTAAAGAAATTCAATGCCAGAGGGTGCCAGAGTGGGGACATACCGTGAAGGCACAACGTAAAGTAATTCAATGGCTGAGGGTGTCCATGTGGGGACATCCGTTTAGGCACGCGATGAAATGAAATCATGCCTGAGGGTGTCCAGGTGGGGACATCCGGTGTAAGCACATGGCCATTGTTTATGTTAGCGCCTCAGTTTCATGAACCTGGAGTAATCGAAATCATTGTGTTATACACACGTGAATTATTACTGTGCCTTGAAATAAATGGCAATACTTACTTGGAATATTTCGTGATAGTCTTTAATTATCATGCATACTCTGGTATAATCACGATCAAACTTTCATACGTACATCTTTGTGACTATTTGGGATTTTAAATGGTCATGCATATTTTTGATAATCTTTGAAACTGTGATATTCATACATACATTTTGGGAACATACAAGTTTGAAAACGATATACAGCTTTACAACGGTTTGATTTCTAATAATCATACAAATTATATTGGAAGACATTATTTCTCTTCAATAGCTTATACTATTATTCGTATTACACGAAGCCGTTATAATTCTGTTTTACCATGGGATTATGTATGCAATCCATAAATGTTACAAGTATCTTGTATAGGCGGGACATGTAATAGAGGATTGATATGGTATCGCAAGCTTGACTCCGATCATAGAGATCTTACCTTGTTATACACTAACCGAGTACTCTAGTTACTCATTAACTATCTTGAACTCTATGGACGTATCCTTGATAGTTTTTACTTTTCGCCTCTAGAAGATGGAGTTTTAAAAGCACTCGTCAGAATACTCATTAGAAGCCACATTGCAGTCTTCATGTTATCCCTCCACTTGAAGGTCATGTGATGTACCGCGAATTGCACACCGGAATTAATTAAGTAGGGAGGATTTATAATCTGTTATATTTAAAAGGATTGGGACGCCTCTTCATTAACTACAATAATTGTAAATCACCGAACCTAAGTTTATCAATTGATTATTACATAAATTAGGACGCTTCTATCTGCAAATAATAATTATAAATGAGTGGGCTTAATGGTATTTCCGATAGCCATACCACAGTATGAACCGAAATTCGAAAATTGCCAGAATATGTTGAAAAGGGTCTAGAGAGCAACAACCTTGTCTTGCTACTCGACAGAATCCAAGGCCTCACTCGGAGACTACATTAATCTCATTCTTGAGTATTACACTTGCAAGGCCAATCCTCGCAATCATGCACTGTCGTGGAACTAACAACTGTTACACACTTGAGCAATGGAGCGGATACAATCAACAAACGACAGAGTACCATAATCCGCCGTCAATCGCATAAGCTCTCGTCGCGAGCTCCTCTCATTTATTAGAATTTTATTCTGGGGATATTGTTCTCAGGAGGGTCCACACCCTCTGTATCCCATCGACTATTCGTTATAGTATGACGTTAAGGTTGTTGTATGTTGGTCCAGGAGTGGTCTCAGATTGTACAAAACCTTAATCGACTAAGTGATTGAAACCCACCTTAAAACAAGATAAAGCATTATGCCGATATAGTATATCAGATTGAACTGCATTTGCATACAAATAGTACAAGCAAATAAAGTCATGATAATAATTAAGTACTGCCAAGTAATTGGGTACTATACATATCATAAGCCACGTTGTTGTGAATATCGAACCTTTACAATAGTAGAAACGAGACTCCGTCCTCGACATTTATGAAACTAATTACAAACAATAATACTCACAAAGCGACTTCTTCTTGAGGTTTTCACTATAATGAGACTTTCCCTATAACGCGGTTATACCAGTCATAAGATCTGTAATGATATATTTTGAGATACCCATATTGATGGATTAAATATCCTGGACAAACCTAGCCAAAATTTTTGGTAGATTGAGAAGTATAGAAACACCGAATTTTGCTGAATAAAGTTATCAGCGTCTTGTTTAGGACGAGTTTATTTAACCTTAAGTCTTTCCTTGGTCACACAATCGGATAACACAAATTTAATCTCGGGACGAGATTTCTTTAAGGGGTAGGTACTGTAACATCCGAGAATTTTCGAATTTTTGAATGACGATTTCAATCGTTGACTTTTAGGGTCTGGCTTGACTTATAAGAACGACCATCTAAAGCACGTTTTCATTATTCGGACTCTAAAGCAATTTGAAGTAAAACGACATTCCTGACAACTTTTTAGTTTTGACCGAGACCCGAAAACAGTCAGAAGGTGACTGAAATGCCCCCGCAAGATTTTAGAAACACAAAAATAATTAAATTACATTTAATTATCACGTTTTATTAAATGAGAATATTTAATAAATTATTTAACATTTTATTTAGTAACGTTTATTGAAGACGCGAATATTCGAGTTAAAATCCATTTTTATTTCAGACAATGCGTAACCGGTTCACAAAATAAATAACAAATATTTTATTAAATGTTATAAAATATTTATGAAATATTATCAAGTGAATACTCATTTTTATCAGAAAAATAATTCGAAAAACATTGGCGCAAGTTTCGTGCGTTGAATCATCCGTTAAGTCGCTCAAATGAGTCCCGAACCGCTTCTATCAAAAAGTATACTAAAAAGTTACACAATAAACCCTACACTATTTGAGACTTGCCACATTTATTATAAAGTTTTAATATAAATAAAAAGTTTTTATATTTTTATTATCATTCCCATCTCAAATATACACACACATATATAATAACTCTCTCCCCTCTCCCCACCCTCCCCCACCGCCGGCCACCCTGCCACCGCCGGCCACCATGGCGCCGCCGCCAGAAAACTTTTCCGGCGGAGTTTTCCGGTGAGCTTCAAAAAATTTCCTCGTCACCCGATCTACTCGACCATCTACACCACTCGCCCCACTCGCGGTTTTTCCCTCCCCCTCCTCTCCGGCTGCTGTTCCACCGCAGCCAACACCACCATCACCACCACCTCACCATCGCCATCATCATCATAACCAACGCCACCATTCTACCACCCACGCCACCACCACAGCCGCCACTAGAGGGTGCGTGTGGTGGTTATAGTTAGCACCAAGGGTGCGTTTCTTGGCTGGTAACACTCGAAAAGAAAGAGGCGTGTTCGTTGGTTGTTGTTGTCACCGAGACCACCACCATAAGGTGGTGGTTCGGTCAGGTCTGCTGCCGCCACAGCCGCACCATGGCGGTGCCGGCTCGTGGTGGTTTTGAGTTTGGTTTTGTTATTCACGAATGGGTGCATTTGGTTTATTGTTGTCATAGATTTAGGGTGCGTTTGGCACACAAAGGGGGTGTTCGTGTGGGGTTTATAGCAGCCAAGGGGGTGTCGGGTCAAACCACCAGATAGGGTGCACTGGGTTTATTAACAGCCGGGGTGTTTGTTTTGACGGTGGCAGCCACCACACGGGGTTGCTGTGGGTGGCAGCCACCGCCCTAAGGGGTGTTTGTTGGCTGGATTTTCACCAAAAAGGGGTGTGTATGGTTTATAGCAAAAGGGGGTGTTTGGTTTCGGGGTTGACAGCCATTAGGGGCGTTTGGTTGGGATAGCCGTTAGGGTGCGTTTGGTTTTCAAACAACCGGGGGGTATTTGGGTTCATAAAAGGGTGCGTTTGGTTTACCAACGCAGCGGGTGCGTTTGGTTTACCAACGCAGGGGGTCCGTTTGGTTAATAAGCAAATAGGGTGCATTTGGGTTAACATAAAGCAACATAGGGGTGCGTTTGGTTTGGACAGAAATGCTATAGGGGTGCGTTTGGCTTAACAGCCACCGCCCTAAGGGGTGTTTGTTGGCTGGGTTTTCACCAAAAAGGGGTGTGTATGGTTTATAGCAAAAGGGGGTGTTTGGTTTCGGGGTTGACAGCCGTTAGGGGCGTTTGGTTGGGACAGCCGTTAGGGTGCGTTTGGTTAGCGTCAATCAACAAGGGTTCGTTTGGTTATATATATATATATATAGGGTGTGTTTGGTTTAGCGAAACGGCAAATAAATATATA
>BQNB010001072.1:115995-139791 GCA_026074375.1 Tanacetum coccineum
ATTTTATTAACTAGTATTGTATAACTATTCTATTATAATGATATCATATATCATTCTAAGTCGCGACTTGCTTTATAGGTCTCAACTAATCTTTGGAGTCATCTTCTCATAATTGGTTTCTCATTCAATCTTCTACTCATGGTGAGTTCATAGCCTCGTCTTTACAAATTTAAATGTTTTGTTAAACCCCGCGAGGGAGATACATGCTAGTTTTATAAAATGAACACGAGTAGTTTTTGGGTATGTTGGACCTGATAAATTGATTAAATGCATGAGTACCTATTGCCAAAAGACCCCAATCATGAACCGTTAATTGCTTATGATAGGCAGACGCTAATACAATTAATAGATCTATGGGCTTGACAACCCGGTTCGGTGTTTGAGGATGCATCCATTGTGGAACTCCCAATGTACGGACATATTTGTATTGAGATTTGAGTATGTACGTGGCAATGTACCGAACTAACGGGGGCAAATGTTGATTATTATTATTATTCTTATGCACTATGTGCGGTCTAAATGTGTCGGTGTCACGAGCTCATTGCATTAGTAGCTAATAACTTGGTGTACAACAAGTTAATAGATAATTATAAGACTTGTGTTCAAATCTTTTATATTCATATAAACTCTATGGATTCACTCAACGTTTCGTTGACTTTTTAGCATGTTTTATCTCAGGTAATCAAGGTTGAAGACTTGGAGCACATGAGGAGGAGCTTGCACTATTTTATTTTGTTAAATTGTTTTTAAAGATCCATTCCATACTAATTCAATTAAAATATGGTTATGGTTTTAAAACATGTATGTTGGTTTTGGTTATGATCCTGTTGGACAACTTTTGCACTTTGAATTTCTATAAATGGAACTAAGTTTTATAACGTCTCTTTTGAATCGTTCTTGGTAATTTATGTGTAATTGAGCTATGATTTAACACCCAATGTTGGTTCCGCTGCGTGTAAATTTAGAGGTGTTATAGAAACACAACTGATCCCTCAGTTGCTGTCACTGACTCTTCAGCGATTGATTATGATTCAACGAATGAATCTTTAGTCTGTAGCACCCCTCTTCCTCTACTGAAGAAGTTGGATAGTACTGAACCTATTTTTGGACCAAAGGCTAGCAAATCAATTTTGAGGTCAAAATCCACATTCAAATCTGAAACTTTAAAAGGTGTCAAAATAAATGAACCATCATCAACTCTTGCTAAGGGTAACAAAAGCTCTTCAGATTCAAAAGTTAACTCAGCTCCTGTTGGTAAACTAAAGAGTGTGAAAATAATCAACATGTTCCACAAAATGCACTTCAAAACAAATACAAAACATAATTAAAAAAGAGTTGTGATCTGTGTGGCCTAAATAATCATCTCTCAGAGAATTGTTACAAGGTTCTGCTTTGTAAAAAGAGCGAGAGAACGTATCACAGAACCTATGATCATGTTGAATACATTTCCACCATGAACATGTCTTAGCATCTCAAAAGTCTGGGTAGATCTTCATCAAGATCTAAAATGCCAAGACCATCAAAACGCTTCTTTCCACCTTGCATACATTGTGGATGTATAGATCATTGATCTAATGAGTGTTTATATACTATCCATATGTGGATTATGTAACTAATAACCATCGAAACAAATAGTCATACAGATTATCTCTCTAGAAAAGAGAGATAAATCCAAGATCCTCAACATGCCTGCAAAGATGTGAACGTGTGGTAGCTCAACTCATACCACAACCGATCACTATAATTTGAGATGTTTTCAAAAAGTGAAGCACTTCAAGCCCAAAAAGGTTGAGGCTCTATCAAAATCAGCTAGAGCTGATCATCAAATTCTAACAGATCTAAACTCCCCGTAAAGGTGGGTTACTAAGCGAATTTTTCTAACCATTCTGAACGTATTTGTGCAGTGTGACATCAAGAAGCCCATCTGGTACTTGGACAGTGGATGCTCAAGGCATATGACTGGTGTCAAGAGTTACCTTCACAAATATGAGGAACAACCAGGACCTAAAGTGGTGTTTGGAGATGACTCTACATGCACAACTAAAGGTTATGGCTCTATCAAATGTAATGGTATAGTTTTCACAAAGGTAGCATTTGTAGATTGGTCTTAAGTACAATTAATAGCATCAGTAAACTCTGTGATGCTAAATATATTGTTCAGTTTGATGAGAAAAGAGGAACAATCTTCAACTCCAACAAAGAAGTTGTAATGTTACTGCCAAATAAGAGATGTATATGTTCTTGACATGACATCTTCTGCTCAAGAGTCTTGCTTCTTTGCCAAAGCTTCTAAAAATCTCAACTGGCTTTGGCATAAAAGACTTGCTCATCTAAACTTCAAAACAATCAACAAACTGGCAAACACAAAAATCTTGTTTATTAGGTCTTCCCTCACTTGTCCTACTAAAAGATAAACCACGGTCATATGTGAAAAGGAAAGCATCATAGGCTAGCTTCAAAACAAACAGACATCCTTCAATCAAGAAAAGGTCTTCAGCTTCTTCACATGATTTATTTTGGACATGTAACTCCTATGTCCATTAATCGTGAAAAGTACACCCTTGTCCATTGTTGATGAGTACCAAGAACACCTGGAGAATACTTCTTGAAAGAAGAAAAAGTCAAGCACCTAAAACCATCATGTCTTTCATCAAAAGAGTTAAAAATAAAAATGACATCAAAGTCAAACAACTCAAAACTGACAATGGCACTGAATTCAGGAATAACATTCTTGTCAACTTCTGTGATGAACTCTAGAAACAAAAATTCTCAACAGGTTTCTCTCAATGCACTTCAAAACAAATACAAAACTCGTTTCAAAATGAATTGTGAACTTTGTGGACAAAACAATCATCTCTCTGAGAATTGTTATCAAGTATTGTTTTGTAAAAAGTGCAAGAGAATTGATCACAGAACATGTGATCATGCTGATTTTATGTCTTCCATAAAGGTAAATCAACATCACACTGGCCAAGGTAAATCTTCCTCAAGATCCAAACCTTCAAGGTCAGCAATACCTTTTCCTTCCTGCATATATTGTGGGTATAATGATCATCAATCTGATGACTGTGTATACTACCCCATATGTGAGTTATGTGGAAGCTATGATCCTGATACTCATAGTCATAATAGGATCATTTCTCTAAGAAAAGGAATCAAACCTAGAAACCCTCAGCATGTCATAATGAACTGTAAACATGTGGTAGCAATGTTCATACCACAACTGATCATAATGACATTGAATGGTTTAGGAAAAGAGAAGCTCTTCAAGCTAAGAAAGTTGAGACTTTCAAAACAAGTAAGACTGAATCATCAAGTGCTCTAAGATCAAAGACTCCCACTAAAAGGTGGGTTTCTAAGCAAAACTAGCCATCTTGATCCTATTTGTGCAGTGTAACATCAGGAAATCTATATTGCTTTTGAACAATAGACGTTTAAAGCATATGACAAATGTCAAGGATTACCTGCACAAATATGAGGAATAACCAGGACTTAAAGTAATATATGGAAATGAGTCTACATACATCACTGAAGGTCATGGTTATGTAAAATTATGGTATAGGTTTCATAAATGAAGTACTTGAAAATAGTCTAATCTACAATCTTTTTAGCTTCAGTCAAATCTGTAATGCTAAATATATTGTTCAGACTAGTGAGAAAAGAAAGGTGCATGCTCCACAACATGGACACTGAAACGCTTTTAACAACTGAGAATCTTACATAAATGATCATCTATTTCAAACTGATGAATTCTTAAATGATGATCAGTATGAACATTCAAAAAATATATCAATAAAAAACAATTCATTGATAACCTCACAACACTGAAGATATTTAGATCTCTGAACGCTTATCCTCTCTAGATGGAAGATACTTCAGTACATGATACAAATCCAATCATTTTCAATAAGGGATGAATATGGCATTGCAATCATAAGGCAATAATGCTTGATCTAATCATCAATCAGCATAAAGGCATAAATTATGATAAAACCTATGCTCCAGTTGCAAGACTTAAAGAAATTAGGATCTTTCTTGCCTTTGCCACTTACATGAACTTCATAGTTTATCAAATAGATGTCAAAAGTGCATTCCTTAATAGTATAGTAAAAGAAGTTTATGTCAAACAACCTCCAGGTTTTAAGAGCAGTGAGTTCCTCAACCATGTATGCAAATTAGACAAAGCCCTTTATGGACTTAAACAAGCTCCAAGAGAATGGTATGAACTCTACTCAACCTTTTCTAATGATGAGACAAGTTTGTAAGAGCTAAGATAGACACCTCTGTTTGTCTACAAACTTTAACTGATGTGTATGGTGCAAATCTCATGTTGATGATATTTATCTTTTGGTTCTCCATGCACTAAAGTGTGCAAGCAGTTTGCTAGATGATGACTTAAAGATAAAAAAATATGAATGATGGCGTGTTCCTCACATACTTCTTTGGAATAATTACAAATTATACAATATGAAAGAGGTATTTTCAATCAACCATGAAAATATATCAAATATCTGTGCACAAAAAGTTTTAACATAAATGGTTCATCAGTGAAAACTCTAATGATACCCCTAACAAGTTAGGACCTGATCTCAATGGAAAAGCTGTAAATGAGGCTTAATACAGAGGTATGATTGGATCACTAATGTACTTAACTGCAAGTAGACCTGACATTTAATTATCAACTTATCTCTGTACAAGATATTAAGCAAATCCTAAGGAATCCCACCTTATTGTTGTTAAGAGAATTTTCAGGTACTTAAAAGGTACTCCTAGTCTTGGTCTATGGTATCCAAAGTGTTCAGGTTTTGACCTAAAAGGATACTTTGAATCTGACTATGTTGGATGCAACATGGATAAAAAAAGCACCCTAGGTGCTTGTCAGTTGCTAGGAGGCAAACTTGTGTGCTGGAGTACTAAAAAGCAGCAATCTGTAGCTATGTCCTCAGCTGAAGCTGAATATGTAGCTATTGCTGGATGTTGTGCCAACATATTATGGATGAAGAGTCAACTCACTTACTATGACATCATATATGAAAAGGTATCCATATTTTGTGATAACACTAGTGCTATTGCAATCTCAAACAATCCAGTTCTACACTCAAGAACAAAGCATATTGATATCAGATATCATATTCTCAAAGGGGACATTGAATTACACTTCATTCTCACTCAATATAAACTTACTGATATCTTCACCAAGCCTCTAGATGAGCCAACCTTCAAAAGATTGATAGTTGAACTAGGTATGCTGAACATTGATTCAAAACCTGAACCTTCAATACTGACTGAAGAAAACTAAAGGTTTAGCGATTTCATCCAAAACTGAACAAACTTCCATATGTTAAAATGTCAGTTCGGTTTCTATATGCGACCTTTAACTTGCTTAAGTGAAGTAACTGAGCAACCACACATGTCTCATTTATGGATTTGCATTAGCATATGTGGTTTTGTTGCCTTTGCTGGAGCTTAGATATTGGTCAAGTCAAGAGCTAAACAAAACTGGTTTATTTTATTCAGTTCGGTTTATAAAATGATGTTATCTAATTCTTTAGTTGTCTCTCGAGTGAAGTAACTAAGCAATCACATATGTCTCATTCATGAATTTGCATGAGCATTTGTGGTTTTGTCGCCTTCGCTGGAAGATTGATGATGATAAACATTACAATAATCAGTTCAACATAACATAACATCAAACCTGAACCTAGTTCAGCTTCTTTACATCAATCACAAGGTCAATTTCAAAAACAAAAATGATTTTCAAAATAAATAATTTTATTAAGTGATTTCTTACAAAAGAAGTTAACAAATTTAAAAGTTTATTAAAAGATGAATTTCAAACGTTCGAATGACCTCACCTTTTTTCTCACCTACTTTTGACAGTGCACAAATGGCTGTACACTGCTCTAAATGTCAGAAGCATGTTGAAATGACTTTCATTAAATACAAAGTTTCACACACATGTTAAAAACAAACCCTAAAACTTCTCACAAATCCATAACTTCCATTTGGCAGTTATCAATTCCTTAAAAATAAAAGTGAAAAGTAACAAATCATATAAACCCACTCCACCTTTCACAACTCACTTCTCACAAATAAACAAATCATTTCACCTAGAAAACACACATAAAACCCTAAAATAAATCAAATCATCAAAACCTTAATCACATCAAATGGCAAACTGATGACATCAAATAACGTCTATTTTATAGCATCATTTATCCCATGTTATTAACCCATTTTGTATAGTTATTGCGAATAATTATTACTTAATCGTTTATAATTGTGAATTGCAGTAATTATGGAGTAATTGGTGAAAGTTAGCAAAAGGCGCGCATTCTTGAGTTTAAATGAAGATATTTTGAAGATTACTATTCTGAAGACCAATACGCCGTATTCATCAAGGAAGATACGGCGTATCCGTGCCTGCACTCACCAAAGACCATAGAGGAATAAAGCTCAATACGTTGTATCCAGAGAGACTCAATACGCCATATTCAAAATATGGAATATAATATTCCAGAAGATATCAAGCGTGATCCCTACTCCAAGAAACCCCCAATACGCCGTATCTAATCTTTGGATACGCCGTATTAAATCGACTTCCAGACCTTATAAATAGAAAACTCAAAAACGAGTTTTAAGTGTGCTAAATCATATTCTCGATACCTAAACCATAAAAGTCAATTTTCAGAGGAGAAAAAGAGCAGAAGAGGTCGAGCAACGCTATCAATTCCATAGGAGACAACGTGTAATTCCATATACTTTAGTAATCGTTCAGTTTTTGGTATCATTCGTTAACTCGGTTAGTTTACCTTGGCTAAATAATTGCTTTTGTATTTATTATGACGTTTGAAGGCTAATACCTTCGGGTATTAGCCATTATTATGAAGATCTGAATGTTTGGTATTTGTTTATCTCGATTTCTTGATTTATCGTTGAATGCTTGTTTATGTTTATCAATTTATACTTGTTTACGTGCTTTTGTATGCGACCTATCATTCAACTGGATCTAGTGATACGGACCAAGTAAATCTAGAGTCTGGGATAGCTCTCCATATAGTAATTTATACATCTAGAATCATAGGATCATAAATATTGTCCTTCTAAATCTGTGTCTAGGATACGCTTCGGGCTTAACTAGTTAATTGGATATTGCCAATGGTTTATTGATCGTGTTGACTAGCAGGTGACCTAGATAATTTAACAAATAACGTTCTGATTCCATTGGATAGTTGGACAAGTGGACTACTAGTGTATAAATTACCATTAAACGGTAAGTGGGTAAAGTATCTGTAGTATATTGGATATCATAACACAATGAATGATCTAGGGGTTGGCCAATTTATCTTAGAGAGAGAAAGTAAGTTCTAGTGAGAGAAAATACACCTTATGTGTGTGTATGATAGAATGAACAACCAACCTCTTTCCATGGCTGGAAAGAGGCTTAAATACAAAGAGTTTAGATGCCCCAATGGGCTATGGTTTGGGCTTACAAGTGGGTAAAAGACCCGGCCCAAAACCATAAGTCATACGCTTACATTACGACTACGAGCTATGCTATTCTAGACAATACACGGGGTGACCGAGTCTTTTTCATGAACCTAACAATCTCCCCCTAAGGGAGGTCACCCCTGAAAATACAAAATGAATCCTAGCATCCTAAGTCTTGAACATTTGACTTCAGACTCGTAGTCTTTGATTCTTCATTCATTGATAACTTTGTACATAGTGTAGTGGATTTTGGCTTAGTTCCTTTGACTTGTGTGATCTTTGAGCATTCTTTGAGATCATCAGCCACAGTAAATCTCTTGAGCATCCTTTGTTGTGAAGTATTGCTTCCATGTGAAGTTGTGACCTTCGGACCGGCATGCTCACACGTTTCTGGATCATGATAGCAAGCATCAGAGTTGCGGAAGCTGTGTAGGTCTTTCGGCTATCATGTTGTCTTTGATTAGGAATTTGAAGTGTGAGCATGGGGTAGTGAATTGACATGTCTCTGGCCAGCAGCTGCTACCGTCAGGATTCCTGCACGTATACGTTAGGTAATAAACACAACGAAAGTGTCTTTGTTCACACTTAGTTTGAATAAGGGTTGCACAAGAACCATGGTTCCCCGTTAATCGTAAAATTACTACCTGTGATCAGGTAAGGAATTTTGAAGATCTCCTTGGACAGGGTTTCGCAGCTGCGCTCGCCGTCTCACAAACCGGTGCATCTCAAAGTAGACAAAGCACAGAATGATGTGAACCAGTGAATTTAAAACCCATGATTAAGAAAATTGATTTGAAAATCAGTCGCGTGTCACTCAGGAAAGAGTTTTTGTGACACATCGAAATTTTTATAAGAAATATCAATTTTAATCAGAAACACTTTTGTTTTGAAAGATATACACAGTCAATGTGCTTGAAAATCAGTTATTGAGCACATCGAACGATTTTAAAAAACTACTCGTCAATTCACTGATTGGAACAAGTTTGATTCCATAAAGAATCACAACCATCGTTACTTTCCATTTGTCACAAGTTTAATCCTTAATGGATCTACATGTCACTTACCATGAGTTTGTTGATGTTGAATCTAGAAGGATTTCCATGGTCTTTAATTGCGAGTACTTTTGTATCCTTTCGATGTTCTGGCAATACACGGGGATAATGCTGTAGGACTCTTTAGAAATTACTTGTTTTTTACAGCTGTCGTGATTACAAATTAATTGAATTAGTTTCCTAGCGAGATATGTGGGATGATTCTCATGGCTTAGACTCAATTGTGCAATTTTTGGTTTTAAGTAGTCGGGTAGGTGGAGCAGACTGCCTCCTTTCAATATTCGTCTAACTGGTGTGAGTGAGACGATGAATGTTATTGATCTCTGTGAGAAATTGGAAAAAGAATCCTTTGAGGATCTTGAGTGGCTAGGGAGGGTGTGCATCGGATCTCTGGACACGGTTTTGAGGTTAATCATTTTTGTTTTTCATTTGTAGAATGTGACCATCCTAAAATAGCTGATGATTTCTTCCTCAAGAGAATGCCGAATCGTTGCAAGGTATAGTTATTAGCTCTAAAATTTCTTCGTATTTCTGTATATTTCTCATGATTGGTTGGCGGAGCTTTTGGGGTGTTTGATATTGGTTCTGAATGTTATTGTCAGATTATCGTAATCATAAATGGTTGGTCTATTGTGTTCGGTTAGGGTCAAACAATCAGTTTAGGCATACTGACAAGAATATTGCTTTGGTTATCGATTTAGTTAGTCGAGAATACTTGCATGAGTGCACGTCGAATTGAGAAATTTTTGGTTGTTTTTTATTATTCAGATAGCTTTGAATAGGATTCTGGATAATGTTCATTACTATACGATTCATGTGAATGAAATTGCGGTTTAGATTAGGTAACTTTTTGTCGTTGAATATAGCCATATAGGTTGTTGAAACTGGGAAAGCTCATAAGCTCATTTTTAGTTTAGAATCCGTTAAGAGAAGGGAAATATGGGGGTACGATTTCTATTACTAAAATCTGATTCAACTCAATTACTCTTCGTTTTAACATAGTGTTGCAATGTTATTTTGGAACCTATTAATTTTTTAATCTCATATTTGATATATATTATATGTGCAGGTGGTTTCGTGCAACTCAGTTAGGCTGGATAAGATGGTGCCCACATGCCGTGGGTGGGGGTGTAGGTGTAGGTGGCGGTAACTGTTAGGGTGCTGGTACTAGAAACGAGTTTAGGTCAGGGTATAGTGGAAGTGGACGTGGTAGCGATGGTTGGAACAATAATCATGGTGATTAGGATCGTAGTATCAACCATGGGTTTTGGGGCTCAAATAGCTCTGGCTTTTGGGGGCTAAAATAGGTTGGTTTGGGAGCTGCAATCGGGAGTTTGGATGCTAAAATGGGACTGAAACGGATGCGTTTAGGGGGCTAAAGTGGGCTGAAATGTGTGGGTTTGGGTGCTGAAATGGGAGTTGAAATCGGTATGTTGTTGTGAAGATCCCGACAAACTAGCAACCAATCAAGCGAATTAACTAACATTCCAGGATAACGTTGTTATATAATTATGATTGAATAATCTAATGAGTTTTACTATATAGTTATATTTGTTCAAAGGCAAAGACAATTTTGTCAGTTTAATATCCAAATAAGCGAACCACTTTTTCATTTATATGTACAAACCAGAGAGTTTATAATTAAAATTATGGACTGTAGTTTTATTATGATCGCTATTATTTAGTTGCTCTTACATTTGATATTTAAGTTATATATTTTAGAACGGATTTCCATGATTTTTTTTAACGATCGAGCTGGTACACGCTGAAAGGGAGCATTCGATGAATAATTTGTTCCTGTAAACTAATGAAAGAACTGTTACTCATTTGATTTCCGCATTATGTTGCAGGAACGTGTGATGAAACATTGGTAATTTTGATAAGGAGCGCATAGGTTGGTGTATCGGGAGGAAGGATGAGGCATGAAGATGTACAATGAACTCCAGCTATGTCACACCCCGCCAAGGCGGAAACTCGAGGCGTGTAAAACAAGATATGGATATCATCACAACCACATGGTGTCTCTTTAGAGAATACTAAAATGAGAATGAGTATAGCAAAGACCACAAAGTGTCTATAACAATACCAAAACCTAATGTGTGCTTTATTAATGCGAAATGTCTCGTCAAATAAAATGACATGCAAAATCATATTCCAAACTATTCGATGCCAAACGCATTTATTCAAACAGAAAAATAAATAAACTCATGAGCGAACTCAATGTATCCTAGCTTGGTAATTCCTAGCACTTCTCTAGCTTTAATATCCTCTATTGAACCTCACCTGAAAATGATGCTTAAAAACGTCAACACAATGGTTGGTGAGAGTCATAGGGTTAAGACACATAACAAAATCTTACAAAACAATTGCTGCGATTAGTAAAACAATCCAAAACAACACACATGACACCACAGTCCACTGGTCTATCATTCCATACTCACAATAGGGTCATGGGTAGCTCACTACCCTCCGATCGGAACACAAAGTCAATAGGTATTATTTTAACCCTTTAGTTGGATTTGTTTATGGTAAGCACCACTCTTAACCGAACTAACATACTTCTACAACAACAAACAATAATAATAATAACTCTAATTGATCACCAAGCCTTGGAGAATACCACATACACGACTCCAATTGATCACAAAGCCATGGAGCATACCACATAACATACAAACACATAACAACTAAAACATTTAAACTCATAGCATCATTTTCACCAAGAAAACATAAGAAAAATGGGCTATGAAACTCACCTGATGCTTAGCTTCCCAAAAGAATCCAACAAAAGCTTCTCAATTACACTTCAGCGATAATTTAAAACCAATTCAAGCACACGATAAGATACATTAAATTAGGGATTCTACCAATATGATGTAACCTCAACTATGATGGATATCTAAGCTATCTACCATAGTTCTATACTTGTTTTAAACCTTTTCCAACTCTTATATACACCATTTACACTTCAATACTACACTTTAAATTTTCTGGATAAGAGCAAAATTTTATACTCACTTACGCGTCCTAAACGTACTAATTAAACACTTCCACAATTCAAACCAAAATTCACCATGCTACATATATGTCTTATGAACCTCTCCTATCTCTCCCAAAGTCATTACCCTTTTACAATTACCCTTTAGAAATTCATTAATAAAAAGTGTCCAGAATTTGTCCAGAATCTGACTCCCTAAAAGTATGACGTTATATAACCAACTTAAACTTCATAACCTACTTAGCAAAAATTCAGGGGTCACACACAATATATAAAATAACTTTCACGTGATTTAGAGCCTCTAACTATATGTCTAAGTATTTTTAGAAAAAATCAAAAACCAAAACTGGAATTCGTCACAGTTTTACACATGATTTTGTAAAGACCCCTTTTGACCCACTTCCCGACCATAAATCTCACGAGGCTACTTTTTACGGAAAGTAGACTCTCTGAGGTTATCTCCAATATGTTGAAATTTGTTTATTTGAATTTTTATGAATGAGTTATGTTCGTTACAAAACTGCCTAACTTTCTGCAGTGAATTAAACAACTAATTCGGACGTAATCTATTCCCTATACGCTTGATCAAATCTTGTAACCAATTTAAACTAATTGATTAAACTATCATTTAACATTATAAAACTTTCAATAATATCAAAAGCCTTAATTTATAACCTATTTATAACTCTAACTCCATCATTACTTAGATTACATTAATTGAAAGTTAAATAACTAGAATCTAAACAAGGATTAGATAATACCTTAACCAAGAACCCTTAAAATTCTCTCTCTTTTTCTTCTCTTGTAAAAATCGGCCAACTTCATGGGGTTTAGGGTTTTTTGTTATTCTAAGGTAATCCGAGATATAAAGCATAGTTAGTGGTTTGATTTCTATACAACTCTGTTTTTTTCTTTTCTTCTTTTTTCTTTTAAAAATTCGTATTTTACATATACATCTTTAAATTTTTTTATTAGTTAATTAATTATCCTATCATACCTTAGTTTTATAAAACATAAGCTAATTTGGGTAACCATTTTGCTTATAAACTACTCTTTCTAAAAATTACACTTTTCATTTCAATATTCACTTTTAAATATAGAATGTCTTATTTCCCAAAAACTCTCATAATTTTAAACAAACTTATTTTCTTTCACAAATGACACACTTCCCTTTTATTCCATCACCTAGACTCCTCTTATTAACCCAAAAAACATTCTTCAAATTACCCAATCAATTCCATCTATCACTATAAGTGATTAAAATGAAATGTTCTCCACAAATAACTAATTTCTCTTAACTTATCCTCTAAAACCTATACTTATCTTTAATTACTAACACAAAAATACGGTATTCGTTATAATTATCTTACACAATTTAAGCTGAAACCGCTTTTCAATCACCAAAATCATTTTCCTGTGTCACCAAAAGTGAACGAAATGAACTTCACAAATTCAACACAATTCCAATCCCTATGAGACGTTCACGCTCAATGGATTGAATTATCCAATCTCACAATATCCCACACAAAAACACATATAAACACCGTATTTTCACATTAAACCATACATTGCTACATATACATTTAAGGTCAACACTACGTTTTACCAACCTGCTCAAGTTCTCACATGGTTGTCACAGTTTCCGCATCCTTGAGAAAAATCTCGTCCCGAGATTTAACTACTCGAGTCCATTTAGGCACTATCGACAAACAACGGCAGGGTCGACTTAGGACCTAATTGATCCTTGAGTTTTATGTAAGCTTAGGACCCCGCTTCGATTCCCAACAAACTTTCACCTTATGCTCTTCATACTACGCTTTTACTCCATGGACTATCAGTCCACAAACATCATCGGTTCCTTGACAATCAATAAGAGTCTTGTCAACCGTATCTGGACTAACTTCCATAACCCGACCAACTACTAATGACTTTGCTTACCCCCACAAGGTGCAATTTAGCAACACTACAACCCCAAATCAAAATGAAGCTTCCCACTACATGTACCAGCGGCTCGGTCATCGAGAAAAACTTATCAAACCCTTTTAAAGGTATTATACAAGTGTTTTATATCTTACCTAGCAACTCATCAAACAAGAAAGTCTTGAAATTAATATATAAGATTTTATCAAAGCCATACGTATCTAAAGAATCCACGCAAATATTAAGGTTTACTCAAACTGTTAGGCACCTTCCCAATCCAATTCTGATCCCGTTATTAGATCATAAGATAAAAATTCTTCAACCGAACTGTAGGCGCCCCATTATATCTAAGATCTCATTTGTTCATACATAACTCGTCTACCTTGTCTTTCTTTCCAATCGTACTTCACTCTCCAGGGGTATGAGACTTCAACCACCCAGAACCCTAATCAGAATTATTCAATGTTTCCCACTACTACCATGCAACACTTTCGACAATTTGGCTGCCTCAAGCCTTTCCTGTATTACAACTATCTTGTTGGTTGTTTCTTGTACCAAATTCGATCCATTCAACTCCTATCTCCAGTACAACCTTATAAAATGGTAACCACAATTCCTTTCCATACTTGTTCAAATGAAGGCACTTCCATACTCGAATTGATAATCCCACACCTTAGGAAAAAAAATCATCTCACGAAAGTGAGTATTCAATTACCACTCTAAAATCTACACTACTTGTCCTAAGCATTGTAGGAGGGGGTGACTTGGATTAGTCATTATTGACTACACCAAATCGCATCGTATTCCACTATACTCACACTGTAACTTGACAACGATATCCTTAGTTATCGTTTCCACTTCTACTCGGTAACTCAGGTTTATGTTAGCAACAATCCTGAAGACCCTTGATACTCAACCTCCTATTCGCCACACGCTAAAATACTATACTACCGCAACTTGCTATTTCCTTCTTCTTCTTGCACCATGCGAATTTAGTTACTCTAAAACCACAACAACATGTATCACGCTCCAGTTGGATAGAATTGCTGTGTACGTATATGCCTCTTTCAATAGCCAATGTCCTTACATCTCTTCTAAATGGAGGTCCCGAAACCTTGTCTAACCAATATGAACCATGTCTCTATTTCTTTTCACACTCGTTGGTCCAAGCACACACAACCTCTTATGTTGACTGTTCTTTGCTTGGGACATCTTATCTTATTCCACCAACATCACTTTTCAACCTTAGCATCGGTATCATTCGTTATATCTATCTCGAACATCATTCTTGGCTTTCACTCTTCTTCCTACTCCACGGTAAACATCTAAATTTGCCTTTCTCAGGTGGTACTTGGCTCGAAATCACTTAACTCACTAAAAAACATACAATCCATCATCTTTGACAATCATGTTTAATCCTTCCTGTTGGGAAAGTGTGTTGGAGACTCATGATCTGTATATGATTACTATCCATGTCTAGTTACTTAATACCCTCTAGCATTATAAGGGGGCATAAAAACCTAGCACGCTAGCATCTTGCAATCCTTCATAATATAGAACCTTCTGTTGTCTCAGCGTTAAGCAATCACCTTCTCCCGTTTCCTACCAAGCAGCATGCTTCCAAAATCTTGCTTGCGCGTCTATAATATACTTATGAATATTGTCTGTCCTTTCCGGCATTGCCAAGATCGGCTCATTACCCATTTGATTCCTTCCACATCTAGATAGCTTCCTCTTTGCTCCGCTTCCACGTTGTTAGAAAACTTCACGTACATCTTTTCTTCCTTCACTGACTCCACGATCATCTTCACGTGCGACTCGTACTCCTCCTTAGACTTTGGGTCGGTTTAAAATATCGTCTGTATATATATACATTAACTAGCTTGTCTATATACGGCCATGCACACCCGGCTCATTAACTCCATGAATAAACACTGGTTGCATTGGTTAACCCAAATGCATAGCCGGTTAAACTTCAACCGTGTCATTACGCATCATAATAAATCAATCTTAGCTACGTCATCCCGTTTGTGCACCCTCCATTGGTGACAATCACTTACGGAAATTTCTATCTCACTCTTCTCGAGATAATCTATGCACATTTGTAACTACCTACCTTTTTTTCATACCAGCATACAGGACGTTCCAACACAAAGTTAACATTCGAACAAACCCTCTCATTGCATCTCATAAATCATCCAGGACCTTGCACTTTCTAAAGACGTCAATACGTACACGAGCATTTGCTAAATCGGCATCGCTCTGTGTATAATTCCATACGAAATCCTATTCATACGACGAGGGGTAAAAACTACTATTTCACTTAGGTACATTTTGAGGGCTATCATACTTCAAAGATAGTAATAATCTCAATCATCTTCCTTGGTACTCTTTACGCGAACTCGTACTCTTTTGTTTGTTTTTTCCCACGAACCTTAAGCACTCTCAAATTACTGAGCAGTTTAACTACTTCTCGTGGATACCATCTCAGCCTCTTGGTCTTAACAACAATTCTCTCCTTACGACTTCATTTTAACACGTCATAACTAAGAGGTACTAATCCAAAAGTAAAACAAGAACTCTCTATTCCAACTTGGGATTGCGAATAATTCCATTCGCTTCGCTACTATCAATCGCACCACCCAGAAGATATGTCCTAACATCAACTCTAGCACCACGCCATGAGGAAATTTCAAACTTCACATGCACCAATTGGTATGGACCCAAAAATCACACGATTCCAAAAAGAAAAAAAAATCAACCGAATGTAAACGTCGACAAGAAGAACGAACTACCGGACCAACAAACCACATCAACGATTCTTGAATACAACCCAACGAATAAATACCACGTACCACGGACCCATTAATTAAAAGATTAAGAACCTTTGTACCAAAACCAATTTTTACCCAAGGAAACTTTCCCTCATAACCTTATACCAATCATTTTAAAACAATAGAATCACCTTAGTTAATAATGCAAATAATTTTAAGTGTAAAAATAAATTTAAATAAAATTTTCATAAACTTATTTTTATTTATGGTTTTTTCATAAAATGAAATCAAAAGTGATTAAAAAATGTGTTGAATTTTATTTATATAATTTATTTTTTAAAGAAAGTAGTTTTTAACACCTAATACTTAATATGGTTAATCTGACTACACAAACTTACTTCAAATGGAATTTCATGACTCACCATCAAAAATAAAATAAACATCTTGTTTAGCAAAATAGATCTCCCAAAATACCTTATAGATATTCAATACAGTATTTTAATTACTTGAAAACGAACACGACAAGAACTCTTGCAAAACCAATACAAACCATAAGGACTCATTCCGTACCACACAGCTTAGAACCAAACCAAAAAGGTATCGTCCACTTTAGACAAAGGAAAACAATAAAACGCAAACGGAGAACCATGAACACTAGTTCTTATGATAATTAAAACCCTCCCTAGAATACCATACACGAGCGTTGGATTATCTCAACGAACACGAGCTAACGAACCAACCTACAAGAAATCACTACGACCAATTCCAAAAGGTATCCGAGGTATACGACAAACTATAGATGAAAGGGAACCTTTACCATCTACGCAAACACCACACATTAATACTAATCGCCACAGTCGGTTAAGAGAGATTTCTCTAAACACACACAGCCATCCTCAAACAGGACTCTCACATCACATCATACACTACCCTCTTCACAAATATCCAGATTACTTCCTTACATTAATATTACAAGCCAACAATGATCAATGCAATCAAAGTCACAAGTCCTGTGTGTGTTGCCTTTTTACATTATGTTCGCGACCATAATTAATAATTGCTCCTTTTTTCACACGTTGTACTTACTTCCAAAAGACCCTTCAAATCTAATGATAACACGCATATCTACCACATAGCACTTAATTATAATCCAAGTATAACTCAAATATGTTAATCCATCTAACCGAACCATAAAATCAACCAATCGACTAACGAAACAGAAGTCTCATTGTGACCAAAATTATAAAAGCAATCATGATTTATAGCAATGCAATGAAGGTAGAAAATGAAAATAAACTTATGTTGTGACTCGCTTGGGTTTGACTTTTTTTCTCTCAAAGTCACCCAACTCGGGGTTTCCAGTGAGGTAAACAATCTCCCCACACGAATCTCATAGGGGGTAGGGGAAGACATGACTCAAACAATAACAAAGGGGTATATATTATTAGATCCAAATATGAAAAAAGTATATATTCTATTAGTACAGTTGTAATTCAATAGAAATAATATTCAAAGCTTTTTGTAGCGGGAACATTACGGTATATACGTTTTCACAAACAACTTAGGCCCTAAAATGCAACTATATGAGGGACCACTTTAAGCTATAGTCTAGGTTCAACCACTAGTTCTCTATTACCAAAGGGACTCTGATACAATTCTGTACACAACCCGCAAGGCAGGGAAAAGCGAGGGCTGTTAAACAAGAATGAATATCATTCACAACACATGGTGTATATATAAGAAGAATACTAAATTGAGAACTGAAGTAAAGTCAAAGACACAAAGTGTCATAACACATACCCAAACCTATTGGTGTCTTTATTAATGTAGAAAGAGTCTGTAATAAATTGAACATGCTAAACATAATGTCCAATATATTTCCATGCCAAACAGCATTTATTAAAAGAAAACATAAATAGACTCAAGATTGCGAACTCCAATGTATCCTTAGCGGACATTATTAGCCACTTCTCTTAGCTTTAATATCCTCATGAACCTCACTTGAAAATGATGCTTAAAAACATACAACAAATGGTTGGTGGAAAGTTATTGGGTTAGACACATAACAAATATCTTACAATACATTTGATTGCGATTAGTAAACAATCCAAAACAACCACACATGACACCACAGTCCAATACGATTCTATCACTTTATATCATAATAAGGTCAGGGTAGCTCGCTACCCTGACCGATCGGGAACACAAAGTCAATGTAGGTATTATTTGACCCTTCAGTTGGATTTGTTTTGTTGGTAAGCCTCCACTTCTCAATTCCGAACAAAGTAACTTTACTACAACAACCAATAATAATAATAACTCCAAATTGCATCACCAAGCCATGGCGCCATACCACAATAATCGACTCTAATTGATCACAAAGCCATGGAGCATAACACATAACATACAACACTACTCACAGTATACTAAAAACACTTTAAAGCATAGCATAATTTTCACCCCAACGTAAACATAAGAAACGGGTATGAACTCACTGTGCTAGCTTCCCAAAGAATCCAATAAAAGCTTCACAAACATTCACAGATAATCTAAACAATTTATGCACACGATAAGCTTCCATCAATTATGCATTAAACCCAATATTGATGTAACCTCAAACTATGAATGTTGGTATCTAGCTATCTACTCATTAGGTTCTATACTTGTTTGAAACCTTTTTCCAATCTTATATACACCATTTACACTTCAATTACTCACACTTAAATTTTCTGGATAAGAGCAGAATTTTTATACTAACTTAAGCATCCTAAACGTAACCACTTAAACACTTAACAATTCAAACAAAATTCACCATGCTACATATATGCTTATGAACCTCTCCCAGCTCTCTCAAGTCCTTACCCTTTTACAGTTTACCTTAGATAATTCAATTAATCCAAAGTGTTCGATTCGTCCAGAATCTGACTCCCTAAAAGTATGACGTTAGATAACCAATCTTAGAAAATAATTCTATGGGGTCACACAAAAATATTATAAACTAGGTGGAGTTTATTGTTTTGTCAAATATACCTTTCTTAACAGAATATTAATCTGAGTTATTCAGACGCGGTCAGAGCCATTTATGTCATGTAAGATGTTGGTTGTTTTTCATGTCATTCAGATGGCAGTAGTAAGATCCAAACTCTGTTAAAGAGCGTGGTAATTTTTTTCTTGGCATTAGAGGCAGTAAGAGCATAACCTCTTACTGGACTAGGGATTGTGGAGGGGGTGTTTCTTTAAAACAAAAATTCTATGTCTTTTGTTTTTTTCTTTTTTTTGTTTATTTTCTACTTTACTTTTATTTTTTATTTTATTCTTGATTTTTTTCTTATTTAACTTTTATCATTTTGTATTATATGTATTAAATAGGAATGATTGCATAGTTTTGTTTGTTTAAAGAATATATAGTAATCATGCGTCAATTTCATATTTTTGTTCAAATTTAAAGGGTACGGTTTTTCGAACTACATACATCTTATTCTAACGTGACTCATTTAGTTAAATACGTTTAATAGTTCAATTTAAACCTCTATATACATGCTTTTTTTTGTTGATAATAAAACATGAGATTGCATTTTTTTTTATATACTTTAACTTTAAATTGATTATATTATAAAATTTGATTTTTATTTAATAAAAATTATTTTTTGTGCGAATACAATCATTTTATATTTAAATTGTGAAAACTATTGTTTAACACATTTATACATTTTTACCAAAACAAACAGTTTATTTCATTTAGGATTCAGTATTCCTTGACCACAGTTTTCAGATTAAAAATGGGATTCTTTTTTAAGCTTCAGGACTTTTCATACCGAATATTCAGATTAGTGTAGGCGGAATCGATTCAGATTCAGAGCCTCTTAATAAACAAACTACATAATTCCACATGATTTAGAGCCTCTAACTAGATGTCTAAGTATTTTTTGGAAAATAAAACCAAAAACTGAATTCGTTATAGTTTTACACACTGATTTTGATAAGACCTTTTGACCCTCTTCTTGACAATAAAAACTCACGAGGCCAACTTTTCTGGGATGTAGGAATCTCTGAGGTTATCTCCGTATTGTTGAAATTTGTTTATTTGAAAATTTATGAATGAGTTATGCTCTGTTTACAAAATGCCTAACTTTCTGCAGTTAATTAAACAACTAATTCAGGCGATCTAGACCCTAACGCATGATCAAATCTTGTAACCAATTAAACTAATGATTAATAAATCATTATAACATTATAAACTTTCAGAAAAATCAAAGCCCTAATTTATAAACCCTAATTTATAAACCCTAATCCATCATACTTAGATTACATTAATTGAAAATTAAATAACTAGAACTAAACAAGGACTGGATAGGAAAATACCTTAACCAAGAATCTCCTAAAATTCTCTTCTTTTTCTTCTCTTGTAAAAAAACCGGCCAACTTCAATAGGGGTTTAGGGTTTTTATTTTTTTTGTATTTATAGGCTCTAAGGTAATCCTAGATAAAGCCTAGTTAGTGTTTGATTTCTAATACAACTCTATTTTTTTCTTTTTCTTTTCTTTTTTTCTTTTAAAATTTGCATTTTACTATTCATCTATAAAAAAAATTATTAGGTAATTAATTACCTTCATACCTTAAGTTTTATAAAAACCTAAGCTAATTTGGTTAACCATTTTGCTTATAAACTACTTTCTAAAAATAACTTTTCATTTTCCAAAAATTGAAAGTCTTCATAACTCTCATGTTTTATACACAAAATTATTTCTTTCACAAATGACACACTTCCCATTTTAATCCATCACCTAGACATTCACATATTAACCAAAAAAATTCTCTCAAAATACCCAATCAATTCCATTATACCTATAAGTTGATTAAAATGAAAATTTCTCCATTCAAATAACAATTTTCTTCAATTACCTCTTAAAACCTAAACTTATACTTTATATTACTCAGCACAAAATACGTATTCGTATAATTACTTTACTATTATTTAGTTGCTCTTACATTTGATATTTAAGTTATATATTTTAGAACGGATTTCCATGATACCGAACGCGCTGACACGTAGAAAGGGAGCATGAGAAAAATTACGCTCCTGCAAACTAATGAAATAACCGTCTTTGATTCCGCATTGTGTTGCAGGAACGTGTGATGAAACATTGGTAATTTTGATAAGGAGCGCACAGGTTGGTGTATCGGGAGGAAGGATAAGGCTTGAAGATGTACAATGAACTCTGTCTACCAATAGTAAGTCTCATCATATCCTTATTAAAGTTTTTTTAAGAATTGGGATTTAACTATTTGATTAGGTGTTTATAATTAGAGCTGCTTAATTTCTCTTTAGGGTTTGCTTATTGTTAATGTTTATTCTTATAAGCGGAACTTATCTTCTTTTGCTATATTAACTTCTATTACGTTCGTTATGTTTTGCAGCCAACGATGGGATCTATACAAGCATTGTCAATAGTGATAAAAAAAGCTTCAGCACAAAATTTTGTTGGTTCAGCAGTTCTTAATCTTTTACAGAACCAGGTAAATTTCTGAACTTATGATTGCCAATCCTCCAAATCCCTTTTTATGCTATTTATATATTTATTAAAACTTAAATAGGCCAAGGTAATGGCTGGTAACTACTTAGTGAAGGCTGAAGCAAATGCACACCGGATCAGAGTGTATTGCTGTTGAAACGGTAAATGCTCAGTTTAGAGAGACAACTGTTGTAGAAGCTCGAGATAGGCCTGCTGCTGCCGTTGTTGCCAAGATGAACCAACAAAACTGTCTTTAGATTACAATTTCCAGATAGGGTTTTGCTTAGAGTTTTTTTAATCCTCGAGAGCCAACTACCGCCCCTTTGCGAGGTTAGTTTCTTACAAAAATATTAACTTTATATACTTCTATAATAAGGCGTATTTGTTATTATTTTTCTTTGTTAAAATGTCAATAAATATAATTTTTATTCTAGAAACTGATACGATTTCATGTTTTTATAACAGTGTTATCTCAAGGTGGTAGAAGTTTAACAAGTCTTGCACAATGTATGGCAGATAACTTCTATGTTGGGCTATGTGCAATGGGTGGTCACAAATGGAAACTGAAAATGTTTCTTCGTCATCAGATGAAATTTTTGTCAAGAGATATGAGAGGTGTCAAAATATGGTGGAATTTTTACTAAAGATATGAACGAAATTGAGGACGTGATAATCACTGTCCTTAAAGAATATTAGCCCCCACTATTTGCGCTGGTGGGATTCGTGACTAATTTCTTCCCAGGATTCGACCTCAAAAATAGAACTTTATGCAGCGTACATAAGGTTCACATAAACATAAATCGTATGTATTTTTTTGTTTGTATTGAATTGGGTGTTTTTGAATGCATGAAAACTGCAGAAAGATAGCCATATTTATAGAGAAACTCGTGACCATTCGAATAGTCACAATGGTTCACAAAAAGGTGCAATTAGCGACAGTTTAGTGACGGTTTAGCAACAGAAAAAACCGTCACTAATCTATATCGTTTCAAATAGTCGCGATGGTTTATCAAAGACACCCTTTTAACCCATTTAATCGCCAGCATTTTGAATTGGTGCGTCTTTTCAATAATAATTCCTAATTAGCAACGGTTATGTGACAGAATAACTATCACTAATAGTGTCGCTAATATCCATTTCTAATGAAATACTTACTTTATTCACACAATTGGTGGGATACATACAATACACATTTGTTAATGAAAAACCCATAAGTTCCAACATGTGACACGAGCTTTGAGAATTATACACTAAATAGCATACGATTTGGAGTTATAGGAACAAACGGTTAATTAAAACCTTGATGGTTAAATGCGGCTAATGTAACATCAAGGTGATATGGACAGTTTTTAGAGTTATAGGAATACAAACAAACGGGTAATTAAAACCCCAAAGCTGTTAAAGATATTTGAGTTACAAACCCATAATCATTATAAATGAGATATGAAGCACTTTGGCTGCCAGGTATTCTCATTCAACTTAAAGTTTTACATAACCCAAAGCTCAAAATCATATCTGGCGAGGCTACATCGGCGAAGAAAAACATCTCTAGCGAGGCTGCATCACCGAATGAACACATGTCTACCGCGACTGCATCATCCCAAAAAACATCTCTGCGCAAGCTGCATCATCAAGCTTTGTTCGGGATAAGGAAACAAGAAATCACAACCGGTCCAAGGTGGGTATTTTTAGTCTTTATAGATTACAGATTATAGATATGTGAACAGCTTCACACATTTTTATGTATGATTTTAAGTCGACCAGGTATGATAAATATATCTACAAATAACATACTTTTGTAGTCACGAGTTGTTTGTCAACTTATGAATGATACATATCCTATGTTGTTTTATTTCCACCAACTCTTATTCTGATTATTTAAAATACAATGACTAAGTTTATATGTTTGTTTATGATTTAAGACGTGTTTAAAGGATTTTCACCTAATAGCAGGAGAATGATCCATAGTGGGACTTCATTGGCTCGGATTTTAGTGCGGCCGTCGTTTGGTTCTTTGAAAAAGGATACTTCCCGAGAGGCTGTAATTC